>JAPEVG010000010.1:0-224664 GCA_029747595.1 Trametes cubensis
GTCGATCACCCTCTACCCGCACAAGCAATCCCGCAAGATCCGGGGGACGAGCAGTTGCACGACGTGGTACGGCCCGACCGAGTCGCTCAACCGGCTCCCCGCGCCCCCGCACATCCTCCGCCCGCGCCGCGGGTACGTGTACGTGCACAAGCACCGCGCGGGCGTGCAGATGTGGATGTACGTCTGCCCGCCCCAGCCCGCTGCCGCCGCTGTCTCTGCTGCTGGTGTCGGTGCCTCCGCCGCCGCCGGAGCTGAGGGTGGTGCGCGCGGACGTACCCGTACGAGGCAGCGCGATGTCGACGCTGACGGGGACGTGCGCATGCCCGACGCCAGAGAGCAAGCGGCAGAGGAGGTGGGAGAGGAGGAAGTGGGGTGGCGCATGGTCTACCCGGGACACGCGCACCCGGACATGGAGGGGTACGTGCTGCACCTCCTCGACGACGGCACGCCGCGCTGGGTGAAGGAGTCCTCGGCCAAGACGTACGAGTGCGGGCGGAAGCTGCGGAGGCGGCTGGAGCGGTACTCGGAGTGCTGAGTGCTGAGTGTGGGTTGTTGGCGACGATGTGCATCCTCCTCCCCTCCCCTTCCTCTCCCGTCCTTCCTTGCGATTTACTATGTCTTTGAAGTTGGTCGAGCTCGACAACAAGTAACAAGCTATATGTATCTCCTGTTATCTCTCTCTTGCGAAAATTTTGAAAAGAAATATATGGTGTCCTCAAGCCATTGGCTGCAATCGCGCTCAGGTGAACGGTCCATTGAAGTACTTGGTGAAGGCGACGGCGGCCGCAACGACGAGTGCTCAGTGCATGCCAGCTTCAGTGGTTCTCGGATGTGTCCGTCCGTCGTGGACGTGGTCTCGCACTTGGGTAAAATAATATGTCTTCTAGCTATTGCTAGGAAGAAGGGCTCAGGCCCGGGCTCACTGCAAGAGCTTGGAGGAACTTGCAGGGGGGCCTCCTTCAACTTGTTCCAAGGCCTCGAGGAGCGAGCAGTAAGTTGGGCGCTCTAATCGGTACCGTCGTCCCAAACAAGAGACGCCCACGGTACCGATGCGGCTGGATCGACCGACATCGGACCAAATGCGTCCTCCTGCGGTCCCGACCAAGTTCTCCCACCGTCCAACTCTGGCTAGCCTCCTGCTTCTGCTGCTGCTTTTCATGAGCACTTTGGTCGGACAATAGGTCCATCGACATTCGCGGTATGTTCGCTGCTCGCGGTTCCGGGGACTAGTCGACCTTCGTATGTCCGGATAACACTTGGTACCGTCGGTGCCGTTGCGCTCCCAGCAGTTCGACGGCTTGGGGCTTGAAACTTGCAGCCTTGAGGCCCTGAGCTGCGCATGTGGGCTGGGGGAATTCTGTCTATCAGGACTGTGCGTAGCACAGGCCCACGCACAACGTTTGTCGAGGGCGGGCCAAATCACGAAGACGTAGTCTCTATTAAGCAGCTTATGCTGGGGACTGTCGAAACGCTCCGCTTCCATGAAGACGACACCGAGACATTCCGACTGTAGTACGTAGCGTTGAGCGCACTCAGCCAGGCTCCAGTGAACCGGGCTTGACGATGCACATTGCAAGCATAGTACGTCCGTTGTGCTTCACCTTCTCCTACTCGAAAAGCGCGTTCGTCTCCTACTCTTCAAGTTGGAAACGGGCCATGAGCCTGAGGCGACGCTGAGCACTGGTTGAACTCCAGTGCACTCAGCACCCAATTCTCTGATCATGACCGCGGTACCGAGCGACGGTACCGATTTCGAGAGACGCGTTCGGTGCCGGAGCGCTTCCAATCCCAGTGTGGCTGGATCATCCTGCGGTCCCGTCCCCTCGACTTCTTCCCTCGAACTATCTCTCAGACAATAAGCCCATCGCCATCCGCATATTGTTCACCGCTACTTTCCGTCCTCGGTGCCGGTGGAATTGCTACGCTCGGAGCCGCCGGTACCGCTGCGCTACCGGCCGCTTGTGTCCTGAGGGCATACTAACGTCTAGATATGTGAGGGACAGATTGTTCTCTCCCAGATTCTGAGATGCTAACGCATGGTATAGTGACGCGGAGGTCGCAGTATCTGGTGTTGAGGGGATTATTGCGCCTTCAATAGCATGTGAGCACGTCCACAACATCGAAGACGAGCGCATTCAGCCTTCGTCAAGCTGCCTATGCTACCCTACGCTCGACGGTGCCACTGTGCCATTCGGCCCCTCATTTGGCTGGCTGAGGCTCCCGCAACGCTCTACTTCTAGTCTCTTCTCAGTGCTCATGAACTGTGCCACTGCCACTAGGGCCGATAGGCCGGCCTGCCTCGTTGCTGGGTCGGGGGAACGTGTACACGTTCCTCAGTCTCTAGCCTGATCTCGCGATCATAATCTGGCAGTCCCATTATCGTATCGTAAGTGCGGGCCCGATCCTACGTCCATTGTGAACGCGGATCCGTCTACGCTTCAGGCAAGACGCCTCCACACTATCGTCGCCGAGACAGAATGCACGAACGCAACCGCATACCGTCACTCGCCTCCGCTCGTTTCGAATCCTCGAGCCTCCAGACATCCGAGCTCAACTCGGGAATGAAGCCGACCACGCAGTTTACGCCTTTATTGAGTCTTCGCTACATTGTCGACGCGCGTACCTGCAGCTCGACCGACAAGCGCGATTTTACACTTCGACAATGACTTGTTGTTGACGCTGCGCCCTCATAAGAACCTCTGCCACTGATCACCGCCTCTCAGAGTCTTTGGCTCTTTCTCCCGATCCCCCTCATCGCGATCAACGATTGCCACAGCGCGGCTCTCTACGATGCAGGTCCCCCAGCCCAGCCCGGATCAGACCTCTTCGTCGCCCGCACGTGAAGGGTCGATCTCGCACGCCGTCCCTCCTGCCGACAACGCCAACGCCAATGCTCAACGCTGCTGTGTATGTGACGGTTACTCTCTTATACCCTCGAGCTTATGCATTGTTGACTCACCATCCCCCTATGTAGACCCATACGATGCCATGCGGCTGTAATGGTTTCAATATGGCTCCAGTGTTGACCTTCTTGCCTTTGTAAGTCGCACTCCCTTTCCTGTTTCTCTTCCTCTGCGTTCGTCCACAACTCAACGCGTTGCTTCATAGGTTGAGCTACGTGCCCATGAATGGCTCTTTCGGGATGGGACATCCCCATTTCCCTTATAACATGTTCAACCCGTACATGGGACCAGCCTGTCAGACAGTCCACCAGCCCGCCGCTCCAGGCCCGACAACCGCTGGCGGCAACGCAGATTCAGCTGCTCCAACGTCTCCCGAACCGTCACCCACAGCCTCGAAGTCCCCTTCCACAACCAGCACTACGTCCCCCTGCGGACGACGTGAACGGAAGGATAGCATGCGTTCCAACAGCAGCGTTGTGAGCTACGCAACTGCGCCTCAGTCTCCCGCTCACAACGAGAATGGGGAGCCGATAAATAGACCAGTCCCTCTGACTGAGACCCAGCCCCAAACCGAGGGGCACGGCAGTANCCCCGTCTGTGAACGCCAATCCCACCGCGTCGAGCGCGCAAGAAGCTGCCAACGGTGGTAAAACGTGAGTGAATCCTCTCTCACCACCCGCGACATTATCTTCACTAGTAGCTGACTGGTATCCCTTCCTTGGACGTTTTACTCAAGCAGCCAGACGTATTTCTGCCCCGAACCCTACACGTTCGGCATCCGCAGCGGGGGCGGGGAGGTGACCGAATGGTATGAATCGCACGGCCCTCGCGCGCGCGACGCGNCCCCCSGGGCCCATTCGCCGGCTCGTGCAAGAGCGCGGGGCGCGCATCGGCTGCCTCCATATTCACAAACACGATGCCGGCGCTCAGACGTGGATGCTCGACCGCGCGGCGCCCTCTACGCGGCACCAAAAACTGCCGGCGGGTGCAGGCAAGTGCAAGGGGCCGAAGCTGGAGTGGAAGCGCGTGCGCGTGGGCGAGGCGCACCCGCGCCTGCGCGGTCTCGTGCTGCACTTCTTGAAGAATGGCGAGCCCCGCTGGGTCCGCCCCGCGTCGCTCAAGAAGTATGCGAAGGATAACGAGAAGAAGAAAGCTATCGTTGTGGACGACACGGCTGAGTGAAGTTGGGGTCGCGGTGGCCGCACGTGTACTTGTACGAATTTCGCCTTGCCTGGATGCGAGGACGAAGATGGCGGGGATGTGTATGATGACCTTGTGTGTACGATTCGTGGTTTCGTGGCTTCATGGTTTGCTGCTCCTCATCATTTAAAACATACATAAGTCTGCATTGTGCTGTGTAATGTAAGCGTCTGTCCATATTTCTTCCGCGTCCATTCTGACTCCACAAGCATCAGTACAAACATAGAGTCCGGCGGCTATTACGGGCGCTTCAAGTTCAACGTTCATTCAACCATCGCAGCGGTACAGGGATCGCGACTCACCACCATCTATGTACATGTCCGAGGCCCTTTTTGATGCTCGACTTGAGTACCATCTGTCTCAGGAATGTTGTACACGCGCATATTCTGTACGCACGCGACTTACTAGCATTGATACTACCCCGCCCTAACTCGCGCCTCAGCCGCCCATCTATCAGTGCACCAATGCGCTGTAGCACGTTTCTTCGTGAGCGCATACGTCCTAACTTCTAGCTGTTGCGATTGCTGATTCTCATGATGCGCCACACGCAGATAGTGTGATGTAGGCTCAATGACCGAGGTCGACGGCCGTAGGCTATGACGAGGCTCGCGAGCCGTCAACACAGCCTACCACAGCACAATGCCACAATCAGCGCTGCAGCACTACAGCTGGATGGTTTGGTTTCCGCATAATGCGGACAATGCTCGCCTGCCGTACCCGCACTACGGTCATAGTGCAGCATCGTATCTTATCGGTAGCAACCCATGACACGCGCAGCGGCCTTCTGTGTCGCGTTGGTCAGGATGGCGGCGTCTCTATGGGCAGCTGGCCTGGCTTCGAAGTTCGTGCCTGTGGTCCGAGACGAGTAATCTCAGGCTGCCAACCGTCGTCCAGCCGGATTATCTAGGGCTTTCGAGAACCGTCCGTTGAGGTCGCCTGCCGTGCGGGTCCGTCGCTTTTCTACGCTGGCCTCGCCATCATACTGTATATTGACAGCGGGTACGCCTCTAGATCGTTTGACGGGATTATATGGAGTGTTTTCTCCCCCCTTGAGCAAGGGCAAGAGCGAATACTCGGCCAGTGCAGATTGCTTGTCCACAGGGCTGATGCTGAGGTGATTGACGAGATGTACAGATGTATACTTCACCTTAGTACTGACTGCGTGGGTACCATGATTGCAGGCCCGCAGCAGCGAGCGCTCAGTCGGCTTTGTCAGATTGAGCCCTTTGCGGAAGCAGCGCGCTGCTATAAAGGCAGAGCGTTGAGGCGATGTGCCCCAATATGACTCGCGCACCAGCGGGTATGCAATTGGTCTTTTCCCCCGCCATCCCTCCCTGCAGCGTCGGCTTCAAGCAAGTTCCAAGATCCGCCCTATCTCAAGCTCTGCGATCAACGCTAGCAATTCAATATCATGCAAGTCCCCTGCGCCGACAGCAATGATCAGAACACCCCACCCTCCTTCCCCATTCAAGGGGTCGCGTCGGCCCCGCAGATCATTCCCGCCGTCGTCGGCGGCAACGAAGGCGTACAATCCACTGTGTGTGCAACAGCCTCCAGCCTTGGCCAAACTCAACATAATCAACCTGATAACAACCTTGAGCAGACCAACGAAGTGCGAATCAATTACGACGTCGGTTCCAGTGCTGCCCGGGGAGCAGTACTCCTGTGAGCATCGTGGGCCGGGCCTTTGTCTCAACTGACATGGTCATGGATGCCGGCCCTTCCTAGCTGTCCGATCATTCTGCCTCCCGGAGCTGGACCATTCAGTATCACTTTCAACGCAGTGAATACGGCTGCGACGGACCCGCTACCTCAAACGTCTCCTGTGCAGTGTACCTCGACAAATGTCGGCACCAACACGGGGATACACGGACAGGCAGCCAATACCCCAGTCCCACCTCCAACACAACCCTCTGCGGCACGACGCGATTCTCGTGCAAGCAGCGTCGTGAGCTACGCGACTGCCCGCAATGAACCGGCTGTCCCCCAAAGTCAACAGCCAAACGGCCCAGATCAGCCTACCAATACCCAGCCACCGCAGTCAAGCCAGGAAGGTGGCTGTTCAAATCCTCCCCCGACGTCGCAGGAGGAGCGTGCCAGAGCTGGCGGAACCAACGGTGTCAGAACGTAAGTACGCGTTGTAAATCCTAATGTGTCAGAGACTCATTGTCCTGACAACCTCTCACTGTGCGTATCATCTCACTATCTTCTTACTTCATCGCGCATCCCCAATGACAGCAAGACATACTGGTGTGCGGAAGCATACAGGGCCAAGATTCGCAGTATACCCGGGGAACGGACGGAGTGGTACGAGTCGCGCAGTACGGTGCGACGCGACGCGCCCCCTGCGCCTATCCGCCGCATCGTGCGGGAGCGCAGGGCTCGCGCCGGGTGTCTGCACATACACAAGCACGACAACGGTCGCCAGGCATGGATGCTCGACAAGTGCTCGCCTCCTCGGCGTGCGTCTGGGTCTGGGGCTCAGGCTCGTGATCGTACACGTACCGATGCCAGCACCAGTGCGAACGCCGGCGCTGACGAGCGTGCGTCCCGACGAGCCGGTCACGGCGAGGCCGTGGTGAAGAAAGAACGCGTGCGGAAGGCAGGAGATAATCTTGTATGGGTACCTGTCGATACGTGGACACCGCACCCGCGCCTGAAAGACGTGGTGTTGCATTTCTTGCCCAACGGCGAGCCGCGCTGGGCCAAAGAGTCGTCGGTGATGCAGTACAAGAAGGATTGGCGGGAGCATGAGCATGCAACAACGGATCTGGAGTGACTGCTGGAGGCACTGTGTGTCTAGACTGAATGAGCATCCTAGTAATACCCTTACACCCTTCAATTTTTCTGAATACCTGACTGAGGCGTATGTATGTTCTGCTATAGAGTCCCTCTTGGCCTGCCCTATCCCTCTTCACTCCTCTATATAACTCAGTTTCTTCAGTTCTCTCTTTCCCTTCATGTATCCCCCCATACTCCCCCTTCTTAACGTACACGCGCACGAATCCGTTAGCATATTCCAATCCGCATCATACTTCGCGGGGCTCCATGGAGTTTTCTGTGGGACCTTGGCTCTCGTTCCCTAGCCCCAATAAACCCTCAAACCCTTTTGTATAGGGTTTCAAAGAGCGGTTGGGTTAGATGGAGAGCTTGCACGAGGCTGGATGGCACGAAATCGTTACGGATGTAACCCTCGAGCCCCCTATGACCGCGGTCATTAGGCGAACGGAGGCTTCTCTCTGGCAATACGCGTATACCTCTCATCTGATGATCTCCATGATCAGTATAGATGGGACTATATTCATGCAACACAACGTCTTCGTTCACGAGCACCGACTGCCCCACTGGCAGAGGAAGCCTGAGTCAGGGGCTCTACCTGTACCTACGCGATGACCGGTACATGAAGCGCACTACCACACAGATGCTGTCTTCACTGTCGATACCAAACCAAGGTCAAAGGTGTAATAGCCTCCTACAGAGCCTCTCTGCGGTGCATTGAACCATGACCCACGTCCCGAACTTGGTCACTTCCTCGATCCGCTCTTCCACATGATGATGTTGGACGCAGCACGCCAGAGGCGCGGCGGAGTACCAATCACCTTGCCTAATACGGAACGTTTTAATGCGGCGACTGAACCCGATACATGGCTCGACGCGTACGTCGACGCCTTCATCATAAGTTCTGCAGGGCGCAAGGACTCATAGAAGACGAAGAACACGTCCTTTTCTATTGCCCTGACGCGATCCTATCTGAAGCCAGAGCTCAATGGCGGGCGCGTATCCTTGACGTCCACCCCTCCGTGACGTTCGCCATGCGAAGACTCTCCGCGTGGATAATCCTCGGCAAGTCGCTGATTGACGACTCACTCGTGCGCCACACCGCTACATTCGTCCTCGAAACGTTTGACCGCTGCCTTCGAGCCTCGCCGCTGGTGATACGGACGCAAGCGGAGTACGACACACTGGAATACTGAGCGCTGCTGACAGCGCGTGAGTTTCCTTTCCAAAACAATTGTCTATGGTCCCGATTAACTAGACAACGGGATGTCACAGAATGTACCTGGCTATCGCTGTAGGCCTGGCCGCGACGTGCGTACAGACGGACACTCGCAAGAGTGCTCCGTCAGCTGACACTGGTTTTTTCCAAGTTTGGTTTTCCAGACAGCGCGCGCCAGCAGCCGGCGCCACCTCTCTGTCGTGATGTGCTCGCGACCGTCTTTTCGTTACCATCCTGGGCCTGGGGGAGTGTTATTGGTGGATGCAGGAGTGTCGCCAATTCCTGGTTTTTTCTATTTTTTTTCCAGGTTTTACCCCAGGTAATGTCTGCCCTCACGGGTTATGTTGACGCCTGCTTACCAGGACCTATGGTCCTGCTAAAAGCCAAGGAGCGGTGACGACGAGGCTGTTTTGCTCGTACACTACGATAGATACAGAGGGGGCGTAAGGGTTTACAGTAGCGTAGTTCTAGACAGTCATGTGCTCTCGTGGATACGTGTAGGTCAGCGCGAGAAGGCGCTAAGGGGACAACAATGTAACCTACAGGTGTTCGAAGTTAATATCATCATCATCATCATCATCATCATCATTCTCCTCGACTGTCTAGATCGCGCGGTGCCGCATATATGCATCATACACTACGACAACATTTCGAACGTGTTCATACTTCCCCACGAGTGAGTATGTACTATTGTAATTTGTCTAACACTGCAGCCTGTCTTTCTCCCCGCACTTCCACCAGTCGCAGCAACTTCAAGCGCTCTTGGACGCAATCAGCACGGGATTCACTTCTCCACCCCCCAAACGCCATGTCGCGTCTCGCTTGACCAGAACCACGACGGCTTACTCTGTTCTGCTGCTCGCCTGCCCTCTCTGGCTGGTCTTGTGACTCTCGCAGCGTACAGCATGACGGCGTCGGCGGTCAACTGTCCACTGGAGAGAGAACAGAATGCCAAGTCGGGCCGTATTCCGCGTACATATGGAAGTCTGTGTAGATTGATTCGGACGACGTGAGTATGCACCTGGACACTACGGAGTGAAAACTGCATATTGCATAACGGAGGTGTGGCAAACTTGGGCAAAGGTAAGTAAGCGTTGAGTAAGGAGACTTGAAGGCTTCAAGAAACGACGATCTCCGTTGGTCGGCGCCGGCGCGACATGGCCAAGCCAAGGTCCCAGCGCCGGATAAACGATCGTCGGCGTCGAGGAACACGACGGCGAGCAACTGGAACTTTGAAGAAAGCGCAAGGAGAGCCGGCCGTGCGGGGAAACGCTTCTCCATCTTCTGATGAAAGTTTCTCCCGGGCCCGTCTCTCTCAATCTGGGGTCCCCGTATTTATTATGCCTCCACACCGTTTCTGAAGCGTCTTTGCTGCTCGACGCCGACCTCTTCTGCTTGACTTACGAGCCTTTCAACGCGGCCGCACCCTCCGTCGTCCCCGCACGAGCAGTAGTTGCCCATGGATAACGCATCCAACGGTTCGGAGAAGGCAAAGGATGCCCAAATGTGAGTACGCGCCCGAGAGAAAGAGTTTGGTAGAAGGCGCGTGGAGATATGAGACTGTGCTCATGCGAATCTCGTCTACAGCTACGAAGACGTCGATGGCATCGCCGCCGCGGTCGCTTCCGGTGAGATCTCCGAAGCTCTCGTCGTCGCAGAAGGCGAGGAACGGACGACATGGTTTGTGTGGCTGCTTGTCGCTTGTGCAAGTATCTCCGGTCTGCTGTTCGGTGAGTGTACTTCAGTCCCGGCACGAGTGAGGTTGGTTCTGGTCCAAGGAGAGATGACTGGGACATGCGAGGAATCGTATCTTCTGAGGCACAGAATAGGATCGGAGATCTGTCCTTGCATTCATTGCTCCCAATAGATCAACCTCCGGAGTGCAGGAAGTGTAGGAAATACTGACTGTCTTCCCTCAATCTCGAAGGTTATGACACGGGTGTGATTTCGGGAGCATTGGTGACAATTGGCGGGGACTTGGGTCCGGCGGAACTCTCATCTGGGCAAAAGGTGCGTTCGTGCGTCCACAAACGCCTCAGAGGCACAGGTCTTGGCTTGTTCTCACACGACAGCTTCAAGGAACTTATCACGTCTGCAACAACTCTCGGTGCCCTCATCGGAGGCCTTGTCGCAGGAATGTTGAGCGACTTCCTCGGGCGGAGACCCGTGCTTGGCATTGCGGACATCATCTTCATCGGTGGTGCGATCGGTCAAGCCGTATGCCATACCGTTTGGTCTATGGTATGGTTTCCGAGCAGCAAAACGCGCAGCCTTATCTTACTGAGCCGCTGTGTTGCGGAACCCAGATTGGCTGCCGTTTCCTCATCGGTATCGGTGTCGGAGTTGCTGCGTGTGTGGCCCCGCTGTACATTCAAGAGCTCTCTCCGACCCGTCTCCGCGGCCGCATGGTCGTAGTCAACGTCGTCATGATCACCGGTGGCCAAGTCGTAGCGTACGGTATCGATGCTGCGTTTGAAAACACGCACGGTGGATGGCGCTGGATGGTCGGTCTTGGTGCAGTGCCAGCCGCGCTGCAGGCGTTGTTCTTGTTCTTCTTGCCCGAGTCACGTAAGTCCCATCGCTCGTCAGCAGTGGAAATCGTGCGGGTGTATCTGACAGAAGCGCACAGCACGTATTATGATTCGCAGGAACCAATACGATGCTGCTCACGCGACGATGACCAAAATCTACTCTCATGCAACTCCTGAGCAAGTTGATCTCAAGGTACGCCTCCGCCCCGAACCTTTGTAGGCAGACGGTGGCCCTGATATGGCCTTGTAGGTGCGCTCGCTTGCAGCGGCGGTGAAGCAGAGCGTCGAGATCACGAACTCGACCACGTTCTTCCAACGTCTGCGCCTCATCCTTACCGACCCAATTAACCGTAGAGCTCTGAGTGCGTTGTCCTTGTTGCTTATCACTCATCTCATACACGAGCTCACATGATAACGTGCACTTCCAGTTGTTGGATGTGGCATGCAAGCCTTCCAACAGCTCTGTGGCTTCAACACCGTGAGTTTCACATCTGACGAATGATGTGGCCCGTGTTCCTAATGTGCATATTTCTCCAGCTTATGTACTACAGTGGTAAGCATAATCGGCCGTCCTGGCAGATCGGTTCGCGAACGAGCAACTAAATGTGTCACAATAGCGACGCTATTCAAGGAGATCGGATTCGACCAACCGACCGCGGTTGGGCTCATCGTCTCCGGCACGAACTTCATCTTCACGCTCATCGCGCTGAAGTACATCGACATCATCGGCCGGCGAAAGATCATGCTCTGGTCCGCCCCAGGTATGATCATCGGTCTCGTCCTCGCTAGCGTGGCCTTCCACTGTGTGTACATCCGTTTCTCGCCCGTTGTCGTGGTGAGCTGATTGAGGACATTTCGCGTAGTCTTGACTCGCAAGACGGGCGGCGACCTCGTCGATGGAACACAGTACTCGACGACGTGGTCCGCGATCGTCCTCCTCGCGATGATCTTCTACGTCGCGTCCTACGCCACCGGCCTCGGAAATGTGCCTTGGCAACAGGGCGAACTCTTCGGCCTTGAAGGTGAGAACACCTCTACCTCTTGCTGCCAGTATATCTCCCTCCCTAATGTATGTTCCTTTCACCAGTACGCGGCATCGGCACATCGCTCGCCACAACGACGAACTGGGCGGGCAACCTGCTCATCGGTGCGACCTACCTCTCGCTCATGGACCGCATCACGCCCGCGGGCGCGTTCGGCTTCTACGCCGGGCTCTGCCTCCTCGGCTGGCTCTTCTGCATATTCTGCTTCCCTGAGACCGCCGGGCTCTCGCTCGAGGAGGTCCGCCTCATCTTCCGCCATGGGTTTGGCATCGACGAGAGCGAGCGGCTCCGGGAGGAGAAGCGCGCGCTACGTGTCGCGGAGAAGCAATCGCGCGCGAAGGGCGCGGAGAAGGCCTGAGCGCGCCTGCGTCATGTCGCTGTCGTCGTCGTTGCGCATCGCGAGGATCCATCCATGCATACCAAACCCGCCAAAGTGGGCGACGACCTTACAAGCTTGTTAATGCTTTGATACGATTGGAACGACTGTATTCTTGTATACGAGCGTAATGGAATATACACTAATGTACGGACGGCAACGAAGTGGGCGACGACCCAGGAGCAGGCGCAAGCGCAAGCGCAGGGGCATTCGCGCCGTCTTGCGGTATCTGCTTCGAACCGAATCGAAAGGAACTTTAGTGAACTCCGTGGAATAGTAGCAGAATGACGGATATGCGAAAGTATGCGTATGCGTAAGGGTGGGTGGTCCGATCTCCAAGCCGGGTCACGGAAAACACTAGGGATGTGATACAAACTAGAGCGGCATATGTATATGCGGTACAATTGGTGGCACAGATGACGTAGAAATACACAGACCTGGAAAACCCCACTCGCGACTTACTGTACACTGGATGCTACCGGAGATCGACGATCTCCAAGGGTATATCCTTCATCTGTACATGACAGTTGTCGCAATCCTACGTACGACGTCAGATGCCGCCCGGGTTGGAAAAGTGAAAGATGGGGTACGTACGGTATATATGGGTACATCGGGGTGTGGGTGGAACGCCTCCTTGGCGTTGCACTCCAGGATAGTCTGCAAGCCTCCGGGATCGGTGAGACGGAAGATTCCAAACCTTGATGCGATCACGGTGAGAAAATGGAGCGGAAAAAGAGTGGCGACACTGTACGCACTNGGGGTGTAGATGAGGGGGCGCAAACGACTGCAAAGGATTCCGGAAGCATGCGCTGGAAGCCAGAATGGGTATGTAGATCCACTGAGGACATGAAACCTGCAGATCACCGTCAGGACGCCGCGCGCAAAGCCAAATGGCCGGCGATCATTGGACTCACAAGACTGTGTAGGATGTGTATGAATCTGCGAATCGCCCAACGGTCAGCATGCCCTGCACCCAAGAACCAGAACCGCGCAAAATGAGGGTTGTTCTACGTACCCAGCCAAGCGTGATGAGATGCCGCTCCTCCGTGAACTGCATGACGAGCTCTTCCTCGTCCATCATGCATGTGTCGCTCGTCGAGTGCTGCTTCGGGATGAGCAGCGTAGTCACCACGTACTTCGAGCCTTTGTCCTTGCCCAGCAGCAGCCCGCACGTCTCGCGATTCTGCAGCGTGTTGACGCGCGCGATCGAGAGGAAGCGCGGGAGACACTCGCGCGGAAGCTTGATCGTCCGCAGCTCCTGCACCTGCGCGTCGCGAGGGTTTCCTGGCACGATCCGCGCGGAGGCGGAGGACGTAGACGCCGTAACGCGGTGCGTCGCGACTTCCTTCGTCGGAGACGGATACGGTAGGGCGCGCGCACCATTGGGAGATGGTCCTCGCCCGTGAGGATAGGATGGAGTGTGCTGATGGCCATATGTGGTCGGCGTGCGGTAGCCATCCAGCTGCGAAGGGTGTGGTGGGATGACAGCTGCCACGGATGATGGAGGAGTCGGATAAGGGGCACCATTCGTCGCATTGCCTTTCGACTGGAAGAGGAGGGATCCGTCGGGCTTCGGGGGCTCGGATATATGCGTCTTCGCAAACATGGATTGTAGCGAGGGAGCGTAGCCTTGCTTCAACTGATGCTGCGACATGAGGGATGGGTATTTGATGCTGCCTAGTTCCGGTGGCGGCGGAGAGGTCGTTGTGAGGATTGGTGGTGGGGCAGACCTGAAGCAAAGATGATGAGTGGCTTGCAACGAGGGCCGCTAAGGTAATTCGGCGTACCCGGGAACCAACTGTCTACCCTTCGGTGTCTGATCGTTCCTATACGACCTCGAAGAGTCTCTGCGCTCCACGCCTTCAGCATCGGTAGACGAGTCGTCGTCGTACTTGTTTGGGCTCTCTAGAGGCATGACCGGCACCGTACTGCCAGTGCCGTATGGATCGCTGAATGTGGACTGATGGGAGGGTGGTGGTGGCCGGGAGGGCTGAGGTGCGTACACTTGCTGTGTGGCGTACGGGCCACCGTTTGTATCCGGGGGTCGATACGATGGTCCCGAAGGTGACGGCGTATGTCTCGCGATATCTCGGCGTGTTGCCTTCGCTGCCGCCTCTGCCTCCTGTTGCCTCCGTGCAATACCCTCCTGCTCCTGTCGTCTTCGCTCATCAGCAGCAGCCCTCCGTCGTGCCCGATCGTCTTCTCGTCTTGTTTCTTCAGGCTGTATACGCCTTTGCTCCTCTCCTCGTCTGTGTCTGTCAGTCATCGCCCCTCGGTCCGGCTCTGGGAGCATCCGCGCCTCCGTTGCACGTCTCGCCACCATCTCTTCCCTCCTCTCCTCTTCAGCTCGCCACGCCTCCACTGCACGCGCTTGTCGTTCCCGTTCTTCCGCCTGGCGTCGGACGTACTCTTCCTGCTTCCAGATCTCCTCCCTGCGAGCCGCCTGGAGTGCTTCTCGCGCACGCTCCTCATTCTGCTCTTCCCGTCGCCGTCGTGCGACCTCTTCACGGCTGAGTCCTGGATCCGTCGATGAAGCACGACTCGACCCCGGAGTTACGCGTTGGCTTGCTTGCCACTGTTCAAACCGATCTACCAGGATGGGTTTGAGCTGGCTCAGGTTATCCAAGATGTCTTGACCGTTCTGAAAGAGTGATTAGTGTCGTGCGATTCTGGTATGCCGGAACTTTACTAGTTCAATCGTTCAAGACATCAACTTCCCATTCCGGTGCATAGGTATAAATCGCCAAGAGTTGACCTAGGCGGTGAAGCCATAGCTGCCAATTATGATTCGGGAAAATACCATGATTTGTTGCACTATGATCAATCAACCTGTATATGTTCGGATCAAGAACCATGGTCCACTCGCAGTCGTTGGCCGCGCAGTAACCATGGCCCGTGACACCGCCGGCCTTGTATACAGCCCCATAGGATGTGATACGTATGTACCATTTGTGCTCCTTCCACACAGGAGCCATTGTGGACCCATTGTAGGCCGGCAACGAAGCTTTTGCTCCTTGTACACGAGGATTAGACACAGCCGCCACATCGGAGAATGTGCTCGGGAGTACCACAGAACTCGTGGGTAGTGCGCAGTTTAGGCTGAACTTCGTGGCCACCTCGAAGTGCATACATACAAGGACGTACCGACCATCTGATGCGAGAGGTATCTGGGATATAGAAGGACAAGAGGCTCACCATTCCAAGGTTACTTCGCTGATCGGCATTCAGCAGTGTATCGTACTCCCTGTGGGTAGGGAGTTTCTCGAGGACGATGGTAGCGGCCTTGGCATATTCCACAAAGGCTCCTTCGTAGTCATTATCCTTGACGAGCTGGTCTCCTAGCCGCCTAGCCTTCTCAGCAGTGCGTAACCAGTGCTTGAGGCCAATATTCGGATCCCAGAGGTTCTGTTGAGCTTGGGCTGCCAATTCGGCTATTGTGGCTGGCCTGTGGAAGTGATTGCGAGAGGATCTAGAGCTGCTGGGGCCAGCACCAGCAGAGGTATGATGAGGGTATATCGGAGAGCTCATGGTGGTTAAGGAGAAAGTCGGATGCAAGGTCGTTGGGCGTACCGCCGCAGTACTACAGGTCTGCGACTGAGCTCAGCCGGCGCTTCAGGCGCCTGTGTGTCCCAATCCGGATATCGAGTTATGTAATCCGGATAGGCGCCTCGTCGAGCGCCGGAAAGTGGCTGATGTGGTTAGCGCGTCTGTAGTCTGGACTCTGGACTGTCCGGCTGGGACAGCGCTGCAGTGCTATATTTCAAGTTCCTCCTTGTTCCTGGTCCTGTCTGTCTCCCAGGCTTGTCTCCGCCTTTACTCCCAACCAGTCCACTCGTTTACTACGCATCGCTTGCTATCGACCAGGTGTCGAGGTCGAACATCCTTCTACTCGTCACGACGCAAGACGGTGCACGAAAACACACCAACATGTACGAGGGCCTCTCAACCCAGAAGAAGGGCCTTCTCTTCCTGACCGCCGTCATTATCGTCTTCATGCAAGGAGGGCTATGGGCGGCGCGTCGACAAGGAACCGACAACTTCCCAGACAACTCCCTGGTCGTGTCCCCGACGCGGTACCTCCCATTCAGCCGGGGGAACGCGAGACCAACCATCAAGGAGCACCCAATACCCAAGCTCATGTCGGAGGCCGAGAACAGGTTCCGGGAACTCCTCTCACGACAGAGCCAGACCTTGGAAGACGCGGTGAAGGAGTATGAGCGGCGGTATCGTAGGAAGCCCCCTCGTGGGTTCGACCGGTGGTGGAAGTTCGCGCGGGATAACGGTGTGCTGATGATTGACGAGTACAACAACATTGAAGAAGACCTTGCGCCCTTCTGGGACCTCTCGGGAGAACAACTGCGATGGCGCGCGGGCCTGGTAGGTGTATGCGCACATGAATGTTCCTTAATACTGACACGAAGTAGGCGGGGCACTTGCCATTCATCGACGTGGTGCGTGTCCGCTCTGGTAATGCCACCGCGGTGAATCTCCTGGACGGGTATGAGAGCGAAGATGTGAGCGCACGAGCGAAGGGCTTCTTATCTATGCTAGAAAAGTTCCAAGATCAGGTACGGAACTCTTCTGCATTCCTTACGAAACGTCATTCAATAACAATGTCTCAGCTGCCCGACTTGGAATTCCCCGTGAACGGCATGGCAGAGGGGCGCATCCTGGTCCCATGGGAGCGTCGTGTTGGCTCGAACCTGACGATGCAATCTAATGATGGTCAGTGGACTCTTCTGCTAGCAGCCCTGCATGCGTCCGTCGGCAATGTTATATACGACGAACGCAATGCCCGTCTTCACGAGAATGCTGACACTTCTCTTCGGGTCAGATGCTGTCCGTAACGAGCTAAGCGGTATACGCCATCCTGACTGGCACGGTGAAGGGAATGTCTGGGAGGCCTTCCGTCGGACATGTGAACCTGGCACGGCCGCCCGTCGGCTATTCAGCTCCTTCCGCGCATCGTCCACCCACAAAACGAGTCAACTTTCTGCACGAAGCGAGGAATTCGTCTTTGCCCGTAGCACAGCGGGCAATTACTCCTTCTGCACAAATCCATGGGCGCACTACAATCAGGGGCACTTCTTCTCGGATTGGCGGACCATCCCTGCTATCTTTCCTGTCTTCTCTCCCGCCAAAGCGTCTGGTTTCCTAGACATCCGAATTCCTAGTCACTATTACTATGCGCAGACTCGTCGGTACACCTATGGCTGGGACTCGGTGAACCTGCAACTCAAGCCAGTCGACGATATGGAGACGCCTTGGGAGGAAAAGAGCGACAAGATATTTTGGAGGGGTGCTTCTACTGGCGGTGGTAGCTCGCCTCCCGGATTTGCTGCACAGTACCAACGTCATAGGCAGGTCGTGTCCGCAGCTACAGGGGTCACCTCGTGCTGACCCGCTTCCCTCCTACTGTAGATTCGTTCGCCTCGCTAGCGACCAGTCTTCGGCTAATCGCACGGTCGTCTTCGCCGATCCGCCCGGATCCACTAACTACATTTATGCCGATGTCCCGGCTGCAGCACTCAACGATGAGGTCATGGATGTCGCCTTTGTGAAGGTCGTCGGCGCGGAGAACTTCCCCGGCGGTCATGATGCGTTCGTGCAGCTGCACCGTGTCGATGATGGAGGTGTCAATTTAGGCGACCATTGGAAACACAAGTACATCGTGGACCTTGATGGGATGGGCTACTCGGGCCGTTTCTTCTCCTTCATGGAGTCTGACAGCGCTGTGATGAAGGCCACTGTCTACCGGGAGTTTTTCTCGGACTGGATACAGCCATGGTGCGTATATGCGTGTTCACCATCTCATGACCTCTTCTGACATGTAACAGGTTGCACTACATCCCCCTTTCACAGACATACTCCGAGATCTATAACATCCACGCGTTCTTCTCCGGCGCGACGGAGTCCACGCTTCGCGCTGCGAATGCCACCGTGCTATCCATGCCCCCAGAGAAGCGCAAGACTATTGACGGCGATCGGAGACTGCGACGGATAGCCCGCGCTGGAAAGCAATGGAAACGCACGATCGGGAGACGGGTAGATATGGAAGGTACGCGTCCTGCTCTGCCCCACCGCTTACCCCGCCCCGTCCGAGCCGCCTCGCGCCGTTCATAGAGGATCGACCGCTGACCGACATGCTTGTTCCTGCAGCGTATGTGTACAGACTATGTCTGGAGTATGCGCGCCTTTGGTCGGACGACCGGGAGAAGATGAGCTTTTCCCTCTGATGACCACCCATCCCGTCTATCCATGCATCCACCCTTACTTTATTGTTCAGGGGTCCTTGTCGTTTCAGCTGCTGTGCATCTCCATTGGCGCCTCACCGGCACCCGTGGCCTATTCTATCCATCGCTCTTCCCCTCTGGTTTGGGTTTGTGGGACATTCACTCTACACTTAGAACTAGCATACTCTTAGGATGTACCACCACCCGCTCCTCGCGCACGTCACCTCCGTAGATACTCGTAGATTCCTAGGTAATCGCATGCCGTATGGTTGTGGGTCTCGATGGGAATTACAGCGGCTGCGGGGCCCCAGAGTGGCCCCGAGGAACGTTTGAGGTCGCGTAGATCATCCACGCTGGACAGGAACTGGAAGCTCGTGCGTAGCGCCCACATCTCCCAGTAACTTCACTCCACTGGCCAGATTTGTCCAGCTTGTTCGAAACCACCGCTAGCTTGGCCCAACGCATTCACCACGAGTCGACGCACACATCACGTATCTTCTATCGCGCACCCCTCGAGGCTCGAAGACGTATCGATATGTCGCTCTGAACCGTCACCGTCAGGCGCGCACGGCGCACCTCGTAGTATTGACCATACTCGGCAGTCTGCGCCTGTCGTCCTGCGAGATGCCACAGTCCATCTAGAATGGATATCCACAAACTTCATCCGGGAGATGAGAAGCTCGATGGACTTTCCCCGGAGCAAGAATCAGGTCGAGCGACATGGGAACCGCAACGCTGACCCAGCTTCTGCGCAGACACGCCGCTGCCGCGTGGCGTCCGTACGTATGTCTGTTCCCTGGGTGGACCGGGCGTGGAGCGCGCTCAGTCTCCATACGGCGCACAGACCGGACGTTCTGGACTGCTCGAAGCAGCGGTTGATTTGCACGCGAGGATGGTAAGCGGGTTGGTCGCGTTATGCGGACGTACGCACGCAGCATGCTCACTACTTGGCCAGATATGACAGAGAAGGGGACCTCAGGGCCCATGCCTGAGCTCGCAGGCTAGGTACGGGAGGGGCCCAGCTGCAGGGAGAATTCAAGCCCAGCCTCCGAGAACCCTCACGCATCTGCTATCTCGCGATCACGCCCACCGTGCCACTGAACAGCAGTGAATGTTCCGGGTGGTGATGTCCCATCTGAGAAAACACGCTCGTGCAGCGTGTCCGAGAAGATGGTGATCGCGCTCTTTTTCTCTTGTGCGGCCTGTCGTCATAAGACCCGCAGGGCCCCTTGCGCAGGACGGCCGGACTGACTGATATCGCACAGGCTCCGCCGCGCTACCTGCGCTGTGCAGCGGACTATTATTCCTTGCATTTATCCTCGTTCCTCCTTTGTCCCTCATCTCTACTANCCCCCCTTGACAAGCATCGACGACGTCCACTACTGCGTGGCCCACGATGCCTCTCTCTACAATCTCCAACATGTCCTCGCCAACTCCCAGTCGGTACCCAGATCTACCCGTCCCACGCACACAGAGCGTAACGGACTTCGAAATCGAGCACCCGAAGGGTATAGCGAGCCCAAGCAAGCAACGACGGCGCGGTTCGGACCCAGAGTATGACGGTCAAGCAGCGTATCGTTCGGCGTTGGCGACACTGGTGACTGCGAAAGCTCGCCCGTTTGCAATCGCAGGACGAGTACCAATGGATCCCGCCCACCTTACACTGTTCTTCAGGTCGCAGGTGCGTTATCGTCCTTCCTTGCGTGCGGACCAATGCTCACTACTATGGGGCGCTTGATTAGAGCGGAATCAGCCACTCACTGGACTTCCCCATCGATGTCGATGTCGATATGCCCCCCGCACTGGACACGCTCATCGCAGCATGCGTCCCTCATCCATCAACTACCGGATACGCCGAAAACGAGACCCTGTACTATCCCCCCAACCTACCTCTGACTGCGACGCTCGAGCTCGCTAACCACCCGATCCTCGAGGCTGTGCGGAATACCTTGTTCCCGGCCCTCCCGGTGGGGCACTACCTGACGGCCATTCGAGACAAGCTCGAGCTCTGGCCAAAAGGGAACGGAATTACCGCGCAGTCGCGGCCGCTTGACAATCGGGTAGCCACGGTCCTCGTCACGCTGCCGGTGAGGTTCCGTGGAGGATCACTCGTGGTGAGGAGCGCGGACGGCATGGAAGATAAGTTCTATGGCAGAGGAGGGAAGGGTGGAGACCTGGAGTGGGAGGCATTCCTCTCAGACTGCGACTATGAAATCCAGCCCGTGCGGAGTGGGTGCCGCATGACGATCTCGTACGCGGTGCAGGTGAAGTCGTTTGGTGCGGCCGGCCTCCATCCCGACCCTCTGATCACGCCCAGCGACCGCTTCCTGGACCTGCTCTCTCCGGTGCTGAACATGTCGCGCGGAAGGCGCATTGCGTTCTACCTGACGGGAGAGTACGGCGTCAACCCAGGAGAGGTGCTGGCCGAGTCTCTCGTGCCCGACGTGAGTCCTGCGCGTTTCTTGCTTGCTCAAAATAGTCATCAGAGTGACTGACCTGTACGGCAGCTCAAGGGCGGCGACTCGGTACTGTACCACGCGCTGAAACTCTACAAGCTGGCGCCAGAGCTCCGCTGGACTGCGGGCGGATATGTGTGGGCTGTCGACCAGACGGTTGAGTTCGCCAACGAGGCTGCGGAAAGCCCCACTGCCTCCGTTGCGCGCCAACCTCTGTCGATCCTGAGTGGTGCCCGCATGCCTCCCATACGGGGACCATTCAGCTCTGCGTCGGAGCCCGGCGAGGATGAGGTGGACGACCTACGGCAGCGCGTAGTGAAGAGCGGTGCGGTCCCCATCGTCGACACCGACATTACGATCGTGTCCGACATCGTGACCTTCCCGGGGCTGATCACGAAGGAGCGTGTGCCGTTCGTCTCTGCGTTGGGGGAGATTGAGAAGCTGGTGGTGAATGTTCTTATGGTGGTGTATGTGCCGTAGTATCCGTATTTCTCCGGTCTTGGTCGCTTTTCGCTATCTTTTGGCTTGATGTTGCGGACATGTTTGTATTAGTAGCAATGTATCATACGTCGATAATTGCTATCTGCTTTCAGGGTGTCATGCATGATGGTATGGGATGGCAATATGCCACAGTCTGAGCTTGAAGCTAGAGCGAGTCCTCGAGGTCCGGGTCGCGGCCCTGAAGGGGAGGCCCAATGGAATTACAGATAAATTCGAGCCAATCAGCGACGCGCGGTTGCATCTCGGCCAAAGCCGGAGTTCGGTCATCGTGTTGGGCGACGAGCTCAGCGTCTTCCACCCTCTCCTCGTCGTTGTGCACATCGCCGACGTGCGTATTCCCCACCGCCATACCCCTCTGATTCTCGTCTGGCGACAGCCATGCTGCGGCTCGTGTCGTCGGCCTCCAAGCCCTCGTCGGCGGGCGTCCTCGCCAAGGTCGTCGTAAACCCCTCGTCGACTCGCTCAAGTGCGCCATCTCTTCCCCCGCTCTGGTGGCCCGTTGTTGACGCATCGTTTCTGGTTGTGTTCAGGTCGTCGGACATTTTCCTCGACGGCTGCGAAGAAGGCGGACATCACTCTCACTGTTGACGGGAAGGAGGTCACCGTACCCCAAGGTACGTATCCACTTACAGGCCACGGATACGTACACGCCCTCTGACTGACCTTACACAGGGTCTGCCCTCATTCAGGCTTGCGAGGCTGCGGGCGCGACGATTCCTAGGTATGTTTGTTTTGTGCGCGTGGTATGGTCGCCTTCTGACATCGTACAGATTCTGCTACCATGACCGACTAGCCATCGCTGGTAACTGCCGGTAAGCACTTCGAAAAAAGAGAGGTTGGGGATGGTCTTGAATGGACATTCTACGTAGTATGTGCTTGGTCGAGGTGGAACGATCACCAAAACCTGTTGCCTCTTGGTGAGTGCTGGTTATCGCCCTTCCCACTTCGCGTCTGATTGTGGGCCAGCGCCATGCCTGCTATGCCTGGTGCAAAGGTATGGACGAACACCCCTCTAGTCCATGAAGCTCGGTGAGCCCCATTAGTTCTCACCTATTCTCCCGTACTCATTAGAGTAGTGAGGGCGTCATGGAATTTTTGCTGGCCAACCACCCACTCGACTGCCCCATCTGCGATCAGGGTGGTGAGTGCGATCTTCAAGACCAGTCAATGCGTTACGGTGCGGACCGGACACGGTTTCATGAAATTACTGGCAAGCGGGCCGTGGAGGACAAGGACCTTGGCCCTCTTGTCAAGACCTCCATGAACCGTTGCATTCAGTGCACACGGTGCGTGCGGTTCGCCAACGAAGTTGCGGGAGTGGAGGAGCTTGGTACGACTGGCCGCGGGAACGACATGCAGATCGGCACCTATGTCGCGAAAACAATGAACTCTGAGCTGTCCGGAAACATTGTCGACCTTTGCCCTGTCGGTGCTCTCACGAGCAAGCCATACGCCTTCCACGCCCGTCCATGGGAGCTCAAGCACACCGACTCCGTTGATGTCATGGACGCCGTTGGCTCAAATATCCGTGTCGACTCTCGTGGCGTTGTCGTGATGCGTGTGCAGCCCAGGCCGAACGACGACGTCAACGAGGAGTGGATCAGCGACAAGACCCGTTACGCCTACGATGGTCTCCGCTTCCAACGTCTGACCGTTCCTCTCGTCAAACAGGGTGACCGCTTCGTTACTGTGTCGTGGGAGGATGCTCTGGCCTCTGTAGCCGACGGCCTCGCTCGCTCTGGTGCCAAGGGCGACGAGATTAAGGCTATTGCGGGCCACCTCGCTGACACGGAGTCGCTTGTCGCGCTGAAGGACTTCATCAACCGCCTCGGCTCTGACAACACTGCTCTCGACCATGTTGGCGGCCATGCCGCTCCCGTCCACGCTGTTGACGTCCGGTCGAACTACCTCTTCAACTCGACTATCCCTGGCGTCGAACAGGCTGATGCGATCCTGCTTGTTGGCACTAACCCCCGACACGAGGCGGCCGTCCTCAACTCGCGCATCCGCAAGGGCTGGCTGCACACCACCCTCGAAGTTGGTTTGATCGGCGAGCGCGTTGACACGACCTACGGTTACGACTACCTTGGTGCAGACGCGAAGGCTGTTGCTGACTTCGTTGCCGGCAAGGGCGAGTTTGCCAAGAAGTTCAAGGAGGCGAAACGCCCCTTGATCATCGTCGGCAGCTCCCTTGTCGAGCACACTGATGGTGCTGCTACCTACAACGCGCTGGCCAAGTTTGTTGAGGCGAACAAGGAGAAGCTCGTCACCCCCGAGTGGAATGGCTTCAGCGTTCTTCAGCGGGTGAGTTCCACCCTTTGACGTCTGCGTTCGCAGGCGCTCATTACTATTCACAGGTGGCGTCTCGGCCGGCGGCCTACGACATTGGCTTTGTCCCCTCCAAGAAGGCCTCGGCCACGAAGCCGAAGTTCGTATACCTTCTCAACGCGGACGAAGTCAACCCCAAGGACATCCCTGAGGATGCTTTCGTCGTCTACCAGGGTCACCACGGTGACCTCGGCGCACAACTTGCTGATGTTGTCCTGCCTGGTGCTGCATACACCGAGAAGGGCATGACGTGGGTGAACACTGAGGGTCGGGCGCAGTTGGGCCGGGCTGCTGTCCCTCCCCCTGGTGCATCGCGTGAAGACTGGAAGATCATCCGGTACGTACACCGTCGCTCCTGCAAGCCCGTTGCGTTTACTGACATCATCTCCAGTGCATTGTCTGAGGTCGTCGGTTCACCACTCCCCTACGACGACATCCTCAGCTTGCGGGATCGTATGTGGGAGATCTCACCGACACTCGTTCGCTACGACTCGCTTGAGTCAACATCAGTGGACGTAGCGCTCGCCGGCTTGAAGGCGCTCGCGGCGGGCACGGCCAACGCGAAGGTCACTGGTGAGCCTCTGAAGAAGCCCATCGACAACTTCTATCAGACGGACCCCATCTCGCGAGCGTGAGTAATAACCGCTAGTTTCACCATCCTGCTGTGCTGACAAGTATGGGCCATGACTACAGATCCGTTACGATGGCGCAATGTACACGTGCGTTCGTCAAGGGTGAGGACTATGAGTTCAGCGAGCTGTCGAACGCTGCGGAGGCTGCGTTTGCATGATGTCTATAGATCATGGAATGTGAAAGCCATTTCTTCTACTATCGCATCTTACTATCTTAGTATTCGACTGGTTCTGTTTGGGTATACACATTGAGGATGTGATCTTCTGCAAGCGATCTACTCACGGTGCTTCTCGACACGATGAGTACTTGAGGTTGTCGGCCAAACTGTCGCATAGTGCTTGTTCTTGTTTTCCCCTGTCGCACTCATGAAACGCTTGGCCCTCCCGAAGTTCACAGTCTTCTTGATGACCACGTGGGAGATACACAAGTCATGTAAGCGGTGGCGGCTGCGGCTTTTGCGAGTCCGAGTCGCAGCTCACGAGCCATCTCACTCTCGAACTTGGACGTCCTCCACGACGCGGGATGCCGTTCACGCAGCAAGAGATTGAGGAAGAGCGAGTACACTTCGCAAATGTCATCGAGACGTTCCGGCAATATGCCCCCTACGCCGTGAGGATCGCTTTTGTTGCTGCTAGTATTGATTCCCGCTGACAACGAACCATGAACGTTGGCCGTGATGTAACGTAGTTGAACGCGAACAATCGCCGTAGGAAGGATATTTACATAATTCCCATCGAGGACAGGGAGCTTCTTGAGGGAATTGGGTACAAGGAACGGATTTCTGCTACTGACAAGGCGATCGCTGCGAACGCGGAGTTCCTAAACAACGTTATTGCTAACCCCGAGATCTTCGGCCACGATTTGGACGAACTTGAAGCGGAAGCTACAGGCCATTCTCCAACTGAGCAACACCAGCATTCGGACCGTCAGCATAGGCTATTTTGATGGCTCGCGGTGGATGCATGCTGACATATTCTGATGGACTACAGGGCATTCGCATGGGGAACCTCATTCGCACTCCCACTCACACCAACACCCACATACGCATTCGCACGGGTCCACCTCTCATACGCATGGTACACCGGCTGCGCCTACGCCAAGCGGAGGACGAGAACGAAACAAGAAGCGCAAGTACCGGCCCACAGAACACGATATGGAGAAACTTCGAAGCACGTTGAAGCAACTCGTACGTGACTGGAGCGAAGAGGTACTTGGACCGTTCATTCGTTTTATATATCTGCGTTCACCCTGTGGTTGCTCATTTATTGAACTTCCAGGGTAAGCCTGAACGGGACGCTTGCTATGAGCCCATGAAACAGGCTCTACTAGAGCACTTCTCTGATATTCCTGAGGAAGAGAGGTACAGGCTCACGATATATGAGTAGCTAGCGAGTTAGCCTGTGGTCTGACCCGACCACATATTCAGGGGGAACTTCCGCGTGCTCGTCCCGGGTGCCGGTTTGGGTAGACTTGCTTGGGATGTCGCCAAGCTAGGTAAGCTCCGGGTGGATGTACGTCGCACCAACGCTCATCGAGGGGCAATCTGGTTGTTCAGGCTTCGCATGCCAGGGCAACGAATTCTCGCACTACATGCTCCTGGCATCCTTTTACATGCTGAACAGGTATGTCCACTACGTTTGGGGTAGATCCAGAGAGGCGATGCTCACAGCTCATGCCAGAACGGACGAAATCAACAAACATACCATACATCCATATGTCCACTCGTTTTCCAACATCGTGAACAACGAGGGTCTTCTGCGTGGCATCAGGATACCGGACGTTCTGCCGTCGTCTTTACCACCCGGGTCAGATTTCTCGCTCGTGGCAGGCAAGTCTCTTTCTCTATGCGAGTGCCGTGAACGACATTGGATGACCCGTACTAGGTGATTTCGAGGAGATCTACGGCTCGGAGGATGGTGACGATGAACCACATACTGGACAATGGGACGCTGTCCTCACTTGCTTCTTCATTGATACGGTACGTCTCCAGCACCCATATATGAGCTGTACCATGCTGACTCGACTCAAATAGGCGAAGAACATCGTCAACTATCTTCGTGTCATTCACCGCATACTCGCACCTGGCGGGGTTTGGATCAACTTAGGTACGTTTCATCGCGAGAGGCATGTCTAGGTCGCGCTATTTAGCAAGCGGTCTCTATGAACGCACAGGTCCACTGCTATGGCATTGGGAGAATAACACGACGAACGATCCCTCGATCGAGCTAACCCTCGAGGAGGTCAAGGTGCTCGCCCGTCGCATCGGGTTTGAGATCTCCGTAAGGCTCTTCCATGACTTCTAGTACCGCATCGGACACTGACTACGTCGACGATGGTGTAGAACGAGCGGACCATCGATACGACGTACACCAACAACGCGCAAAGCATGCTAGGCTATGTATATCACGCCGAGTTCTGGACTGCAAAGAAGATTGTATGACTTGCCGCGTGTAGCGATAGGGAAAAGAAGTAATCGCATTTTAACTGTAGCCCCGTAAAACCCTGCATTAGATGATGTATCTTGGTACTATTTAAACGGCGACGAGTGCGAGTAAATGATTCTACGAGATGAGCATGTGCTACATGCTCGAAGTTGAAGACACCGCATATCAACGCTCATATTATAACGCGATGGCCATTTTCTATAGCCAGACGGAGCTGGCGTACGTACACATTAGAGATTGCCTTATGCACAATAGTAAGTAGTCTACATATCAGCGAGCACGATTTCTTCTCCCATTCACCCGACGGAACACAGTATAAGCAACTTGCGTGACCAACTAAGTGACTGTCCATTCGTGAGATATTCTAGTGACAATGTGGGCGGTCGGAGAGATACGTGAGATATAGCAACGAGAGGAGGATAGGGAGGGCATTAAGACGACTTCGCGCGGAGGGCAGAGATGCGGTTCTTGAGGGAACCCAACAGGCTGCCGCTCCTGACGCGGAACATGTACGTGAACGAGTAGATGCAGAAGATCTAGAACAGGGACAAGCGCGGGTCAGCGGCCGCTCGCAAAAGGCTCACCGGCGTAGATGAGGGGGGACTCACGTTGAAGCAAATGAATGCAGCGAAGATACCGAGGTCTCTCCAGTGGTTAGAGTAGAAGATGTTGAAGCTGAGGCCCAAGAAGCCGTCCGTCGAGCTGAACGAGCAGTACTGGCAGTCGCTGGACGCGTCCGGGTTCGTGAGGTACCCGCCCGCCATCGAGATGTACGGGCTCATGTACTGCGAGCACGACTGTCCGGACGGCGGCTGGATCGTCACGAGCTCGACAGGGGAACATACGATCGGCATCTTGCCAATGGCTGCGAAGATACCGGTGAATTAGTTTCGCGATCGGGTCTTCCAGGGTCGGATAATCTTACCTTGTCCGAGAAGCGCCTCGATGAGATAGGTATAGGGGGAGACGCGGTACATCCACTTCCACCAGCCGAGCTGCCTGTATGGCTGCAAGACACCGTCGCTATAGAGCACACATCAGTATAGGATCAAGAAAGACAAAATCTTGAAACTTATGCTTACAATGTCAGCACAAACGAGAACAGGAAACTGAACAGCAGCGCCGCGATCTCAGCGTTGGGCGCCATGGCGGCGACGGCCTGGCCGATCGTAGTATAGTAGATCGGGAACCAGAAGCCGAGCATGAAGTACGTGAAGCCCGCGCGCGACGTCGGGAAGCCGACGGTCCAGTACCAGCAGAGGAAGTAGAGCGACGAGCCGAGGATGTTCCACGGTAGTTCGACGAGGATCTGCGACGTCACGAGCGCCGTCCAGCTGTACATGCGGCTGTGCCGCTCGCGCACCTCGTAGATGTTGCGCATGTTGATGAACGCGACCTGAAGCTGGTTCGACAGCGGCACGCTGATGATCGTAGACATGAAGATAGCCTAGGGGAGGGAGCAGCCACAACGTTAGAACCCACACGAAGTCCGAGCATTGCGAGACGAGATCGATTACTCACGAAGAGGTGGTTCTGCGTGCCCTGGATGGTAGTCTTGGCCTTGAAGAACGTGAAACCGATGAGCAGCGCCGACGCGATGTTTAGTGCGATCTTGGCGATCAAGTACGTCGGGTCGCGCCAGTGGGCCTGCGCATCGCGCCGCAGGAGCGTGAAGAGCTGGTATCCCCAGGTGGTCGGGAAGGTGTTCGTCAGCGTAGCCTGAACAGGCGGCCTCTGACGGCCCTCAGCGTGGATGCGATCGAGCTCCTCGTACGCCTTCGCGCACTCCGGCGACTTCTTCCAGGCGTCGTACCAGTCGATGTCCGTCGTGGCAGTCGCACCAGCACCTATAGCGTCCAAGATGTACTCCGCCCTACGCACCAAGATCATCAGCACCGCGTCCACACACGTTGACNGGGGGAATGCAGGGGAGCACACGTACGGGTTCTCAGAATCGTCGCACTTGCGCGCGCCATTCCGCTCAAAGTAGTCAATCAGCGTCGTCGCGCGCTGGCCGATATCGCCAAAGTACACCGTCTGGCCGCCCTTCCTGAGCAGCAGCAGCCGGTCGAACACCTGGAACAGCTCCGCGGACGGCTGGTGGATCGTGCAGACGATCGCCTGGCCGCTGTCCGCGAGGTCGCGCAGGAAGCTCGTGATCGCCCACGCGCTCTGCGAGTCGAGCCCGGACGTCGGCTCGTCGAGGAAGATGAGCGACGGCTTCGCGACGAGCTCGACTGCGATCGTCGTCCGCTTCCGGTGCTCGACGCCCAGCGAGCCGACGATGGCGTCCGCATACGCTTCCAGCCCGCACATCTTGATCACCTTCTCGACGCTGCGTTCGACAAGAACGAGCACGGGGGAGAAGTGATTGCCATCTCGTTAGCGGTTGGATCGGAGGGACTATAGGGGGAAGAGACGTACTAGGCCTTTTTCTCCTCTAGGGGGACAGACTGCGGCTGACGCAGACACGCCGAGAAGAGGAGCGCCTCGCGGACGCTCGCGGTGGGCAAGTGGGTGTCCATCTGCTGACAATAGCCGCTACAATCGGGAAACGTCAATGATGATAGCCCAAGGTGGGGAGGAGGCTACACGTACGTATGAGCCTGGAAATCGGGAGGCAGGGGCTGGCCGTTCATGAGCCGCTCGCCGGTGACGGTGCCGCCGATCGTGCGCTCCGCCAAGACGTTCAGGAGCGTCGTCTTGCCCGCGCCGGACTCGCCCATGAGCGCGGTGAGCTTCCCGGGGGGCACGTAGCCCGAGACGTCGTCGAGCAGCTTGCGCTCCTTGCCGTGGCCGACGGGGACGACGTAGTTGAGGTGCTGGAACGAGAACACGTCCTTCACCTCTGGGGTCGCCTCCTTCATCTCCTGCACGTCGACGTGCTCGGTCGCCGCCGCCGCGGACGCGGAGGGGGAGGAAGAACCGCCCTTCTCCTCGTCCGAGCCGGCCTCCTTCTCGGCGGCCTTGACGACGTCGGACTTGGAGCCGCGCTTGAAGAGCATGACGCTCGTCTCGCCTGCCAGGCTCGTGTTGTTCTCCGTCAGGATGAGCAGGATGACGATGAAGCCGATGCCGAACGCGACGAGCGCGCCAAAGTTCTGTTTATACCGTCAGCATAACTGCATTGTTCAACGACAGGAAAAAAAAGGTTGAACGCACCCGCCAGAGGTGGCCGTACGTGTACCCGTATGAGAGCGAGATGTAGCTCGGGCCGGAGACGGTCAACGATCCTGGAACGGAGCCGACGGTGGTGCAGACCTGGTTCTGCAGCGTAATGTTCTCGTACGCCGGGCCCTGCGGCACGAGCGTCGAGCACTCGGCCTGGACTGTGCTGAACTCATTCACCATCAGCGCCTCGAAGCCGTAGCGCAGCGGCTATAAAAATACAGAATGTCAACGCCGTCAGAAAATATCGTCCGGGGACAGTGGGGGCGCGACGACGTACGTTAAGCCAGGTGATCCACCGCAGCGCGCCGATCATGTACGGCTGGGGGATACTGTAACCGGTGTAGAGGACGAGGACGAGGGTGGTGAGACCAGCGATGGCCTGCGCAGGCGCAGCGCTCTTGAACGCAGCGGCGAGGGCACGGAACCAGGCTTTCATGGTGATCGTCATGATGAACACGAACAGCAAGAAAATACTGCGGACGGGCCGGTCAGTTCCATTCTCACGCAGCTCGTCCTGAGGAGGGGATGGATTGAAAGCGGCACTTACNAAAAACTGCTTGGCCGACTGCTCAAGACCGACGAGGAAGTAGATCAGGATGCTGAACACGATCATCGTCACCGCCGTGATCGGCACGTCCACGAGCGTGAGCGCGAGGCCCTCCACGAACGGGTGGTACATCGCCGCCCTGCTCTGCCTATGCACGATCGGCCGCTGGCTAAACAGCGCCGGGATCTCCGCCATCGTCGACAGCGCCGCGAACAGCAGCGAGAAGAACAGCACGCCGCCCCTGGAGAAGAACGTGTCCGTCTTGTTCTTGAGCCGGAGGAAGACCGTGCCCATGATGATCGCCTGGAGGACGAACGAGGAGAGCTGGATGACCTGCGCGGCCATCCCGCCCTTGATGATCTGCACGCGCCGCCGCATGAGCGCGCGCGCCTGCATCGGGATCGAGACGATGTACGGGCTGCGCGTCGGCGCGTGCCGCGCATATTCGGCCTTCGCGCTCTGCTTGTACGCCGTCACGCGCTCGGGCTTGCCCACCGCCTCCGCGCGGTACGCGGCGATGTCCTCGGCGTTGCGCCGCGCGTGCTCGGAGCGCCGGAAGTACTCGGCGAACTCGCTCGCGGTGCGCGGCACGCGCTGCTCGTACCCCTTGCGCACGATGCGCCCGTTCGGGTCCGTCACTGGGCACAGCAACAAACAGACCCGTTAGAGACATGTAGGTGTGGATGTATGCGGTTGAAGGACAACGTACCAGCTACGAGGAAATCGGCAGTTGTCTGCCGGTTGGCAGGCTCGTACCCCATGTCGATGAAGTACTGGCGAGCCTCGTCGGCCGGCCCAAAGTAGACCTGCTTGCCCTCGTAGATGACGCAGACCTTGTCAAAGTGGTTGTAGAGCGACTCGCCGGCCTGGTAGATGGCGACGATGGTCGACTGCCGCGTGATGTCCGTCGCGATCCGGAGCGCCTGGACGAACTCGAGCGCGGTCGACGCACTGCAAACATTCACTTCGTGTCAGAGAAAATAGCGGTGCAAATGGCGGGGAGGGAGGAGGGATAGGGGGTACGTACTCGAGGCCGCGGGTAGAGTTGTCCCACGAGTTGAGCCGGCTGCGCGTAGCCAACGCCTCGCTGATAGAGACACGCTTTTTCTCGCCGCCCGACACGCCGCGGACGGACGCGTCGCCGACGAGGGTGTCCTTGACGTGCCTCAGTCCAAAGACGGTCTCGAGGACCTCGACCATGCGCGACACGTGCACCTCGCGCGAGACGCCGTCGAGGCGCGTGTGCGGCGTGCGCGTCGTCGCCGCGAAGCGGAGCGTCTGGTCGACGGTGAGCGTCGGGAAGTGCACGTCGTCCTCGGGGCAGTACTGCACGTCCCCGCGGTAGTGCTTCTCGATCTGCTCGGGCGTGAGCGAGTCGTACCACACCTCGCCCTGCACCGAGTGGTACTCCTGCCGCTGGTTCGCGAGCACTTTGAGCAGGGTGCTGCAGCCGGAGCCGGGGCGCCCGAGAACCACTGTATGAGCCGGAGAGGCGCGGATAGAGATAGAGTCAGTGATCGGTGGCGGCTTCTTTTGCTACGGAGAGAGAAGGCGGGAAGGACGTACGGAGCATCTCTCCTGGGCGGACGACGCCGTTGAACCCGGTCAGAATGTCTCTTGTCGCCGGGTGGAGCGCCGCGCCGATGTTGCGGACAAAGTTGAGCGGGTTGAGGGACGAGCCGAGCGTAGGCTGGTAGGACGCCGCGGCGCCGACGCCGACGACGCGGAGGTCCTCGAACATGACGCCGAGCTCTCTGCGCTTGATGTCGGACTCGTCGAGCCTGTGCGCCGCGCGCGAATCAGGTCAGCCACTGGAGCCACAACACGCTCCCCATGAATGAAGCTCACCGCTTGAAGACATTCCGGAGCGCCTTCTCAAAATCGAACGGGCCCTCGATCGGATGGGCGAGGGTGAGGGTGGCCTCGGAAGAGCGGGATTGGGAGCTCCGCTGGTCCCCATGGCGGGTGGTGCAGCGCGCGAGATCGGCGTTGGACTGGGACTGCATGGTCATTGTGCGCCTGAGCTGCTCGACGCCCTCCGGGTCGAAGTGGCCAATGTCGACGCGGGAGGTGGAGGAGACGGTGCGTCTGAGAGGGGCGCCGTAGGTGTCCATGGACGGCGAGCGGGGTACGGGTGGGTGCTCTGCTTCTGGTGTGCTAGTGGCGGAGGACTGGTGGATGGCATTGTGTATGGCGGCGCCCCCGTAGGCGGCAGCGATGTCTGTGGCTGTGGGGAGTTCTGGGACGCGGTCCTGGCCCTCGATGGACTCTAGCTGAGCAGGGTCAGCCATGGTGGAGGGGCGGGGAGACGAGGGGCGGACGGGCGATTAAGGAAGAGACTAAGTAGAGGGTGGGCTGGGCTGTCGGAGGAGAGGAGGGATGATATATAAAGTGAGAAAGGCTGGGCAGCCGGCGGGAGGAGTAAAATGCAATGCAAACTAGTAAGGGACATATACATATTGCGGCTAACATAACCGAGGACATAATCAGCCAACGATCTCCGGACGACGGACGAGTGGAGAGGATACAATGCACCGTGGCTGCGTCAACTTTCTTACCCCTTCCATCCACAACCCTATCCCGGCGCTTACCGAAGCGGCCAGCACACTTACGCCAGCTCCCGCAGTCAATCTCATTTCTCAGCATGTGATACCGGCCCTCCCATCCCGCTGACCACACCCTGCTTACTCTCCCCTTCTCCTCCTCCCAGCCAGTCGCAATATAACCCGGAATTAGCACCGTCTACCAACCTCGGGCACACGGCCTGCCCTCTGATGCCGTAAAGCTTCCTCAGTCCTCCAACCTTCTCGGCGCCGTAAGAATCGACGTGTTCTCTCCCCTGCCCAAACCCCGAGAAAGGCGGGAATCATAGCATCCGGTGTCATCCTGGCTTACGGCCGCGGCTGACAGCATCCGGTCAGTATCCGCCCGTCCTTGGCGATATTCCCAATCCGGGTTGTCCTAATCTCTGATCTCTCATCGCGATGCACCCTCCGCCGCCGTCTATCCGTCATTCGTCCACACCTACGGAGCCGCGGCTGTCCGGAGACACACAACTCAACGTAACACCCATTGCGATCGTACAAATATATTCACCGTGCTATCGAGCGAGCGTCGACCCAAGTCGTTTGCCGTAAGAGGTCGCAAGTCGTCAAGATCAAGGAGCCCGCACTGCCGACGCTCTCGTCCGGCGACTCAATTGCGTATGCGATGTGCCTGACCATCTACTGTATCACCATCTTGAGTGTGGTTTGTGTGACCAAGCGCTGTGCCGCGCCCCCAACAAGGACGCGCGTCTGCCGGCGCAGCCCCTGCCTAGCCCCTGCTCCCTCCCTGCATCTCGTTCCAGCTTATCCTATCTCATCCGCAAGGCATAGTACGATCAACATACGTATGCACCACCGATGCGTCGGGGTATAACACGAACAGCTTTTGAAAGCATCTCAGTCTTGTGGCTCGTTCTGCCGTCCAGCCTCGTCATGTACAATGCGCGCAACTTACGCGTGCACGCCTCGACTTCGCAATACTACACAAATTCAACTGATAACACTATGCACCGTGCCGCAAGTCTAGCTAACGTTTGACCCACCGCCACAAGCACTCGTTCACTGACTTCTCCCGATCACAGTACGGAGTACGTCACCGATTCACGGTACGGCATACAGTACACTTCTGAATCATGCATGCCATACATTTGCGCATCGTATTCATAACGTTCCTAAACCAGCGGCGCTCGATCCGGTCCCATACTACATTCCATGCATGCTTATAACGACTCGTCCAAATTGTGCGACTCGGACGACGATTCACCAACCGCCCATCCCGTCCAACGTCAATGCCCGGTTCAACCGTACCGCCCACGCTCTCGAACAAGTAAGTACCACCTCCAAGCCACATTCGAGCCACCCCCACTCCCGACGTCCTGTTCGTGTCACCCTCGCGCCGGTGCACCTGCCAAACGTCTCCCAAACCATCGATCGCCGAGTCGACGTGAGTCTTCCATGCGCGCCTGTCTCTTTCGCCAGCGTCATTCAAACACCGCCCCCCCAAACAGTAATCGCTATACTACTAAGCGGGAGCAGGCGCTCCGAATACTGCGCAGAAGCTGATTATGACGCGCAGGAAAAGACCATCTCGCGTCCATGATGATCATGCATGCATGCAGGTTGAAGCAAGTATAGCTACAGCACTGAGCTAGGCGCTCGCGAGTCGCAGCTACTTCGCTTCGCGGCGGTGGGGTGGGTCGATGGCTTCCTTTGAATCGGTGAATCGGCAGCAGAAGCAACCGCCACCGCTAGCGGTGGCCACCGACCACGCCTGCCACGCCCGACTCGAGTTCTGGAATTCTGGAACGGTGAGTCTAGCGCTATCACCCCGTGTTAGCGCTACGAAGTTAACTGAGAAACATCGTACGATACGTACGTCTCCAGATATCATATGCCAACGCCCCCAGCGCCCCCAGGACCCTCGCCAGGCGTCTTCAGGCATCTCCCCGTTTGCCGTCTGCGTACAGCCTCGCGCCTCGTGCGGGTCCATCACGCCTCGGTGAGTCCGTATCACTGTCTTTCCTCGGTACTCAGTAGATGCGGTCAACGCGGGACGCGCTCCGTCGCAGCGTCGGGATGATGCCGCTATTTCCAGCAGTCGAGTCCCCAGCCCCCTCGACTACAAGCTCAAGTTACAACAACACGCGCAGCGAGCGGGATCGCCGCGTGCGCAGGCCACTCACTGCTTTCCGCTGTCATTTGCACGGCGATTAGGTACGGGAGGAATTTTCTACGGGAGGACGCACGTTGCCCGCCGCTCGCGGTGGTGATGAACCCGCGATATCTCACCCTGTGGACGACCGCCGGCTCTAAGCGGTAACGAACACGCCACATACTTGGCCTGTCCGAGCCCGAATCCTGGTTAGCGATGCGCTTCGATGGGACAGGTACGTGCCTCCAAGCTCGAGTTCGGTCGGGGTGTTGGCAGTTGATTATGATATTATCAGGGATAACGTACCACGGCTGTACCTGTAACAGTAATTGAGGCGAATGTTGTATATGGCTTCTCAGCGATTTCGCGGCACGACTCGGCGGCATCCTAAGATGCACGGATACCAGGGCGGGAAATCGGTCAAGAGCGTCAACGCACCCCAGCGTATTCGGGGCGCACGGCGCACAGTGCATGGTGTACGCTTCCGTGAAGCCCGTCGTTGCCATACTGTGCGGCATCGTGGACAAAGATAGGCACCCGCTTTCAAGACATGGAATGATATTCTCAGACGCCGATTAGAGACCGGGGTCAACCGTCAGGCTCTCTCTCTCGTGTAGATCAGTTCAACGCGGCAGTGTGGTAGCTCAGGCTGCTGTTAGTTCCAAGTCTAGTGAGTGCGTACCGCGCCCTCCTCCATCTGATTCCCTCAACTAGCTAGCTGTTAGCCCTATCAGCTCAAGCGAATGTCCCATAGACAACGTAGGCAGAAGGACCACGGACCGATCATCTCATCTAAACCGTGTACGAGTAACGACATGCCGCAATCGCGCGCCCAACGCCCGTCCGAACGTCGTCCTTCGACCCTTTGCCGTTCGAAGCTCGAACGATCATTATCAACTTGTACCACTAATGCTATATCAGGGCCTCGTGTCTGCAAACGAGCCCCAGGAGACCAGGACAGAGGAAATCACAAGCCTGCCTCCATCCATTACGCGTCGCTTCAAAGTTCACGTCGCTTCTTCTGAGCCCTGATCACAGAGGCCACAGAGGCGCTGCGTCGTTTGCGGTCCTCGTCCGCCGTATCGGGAAAATCCAGCCCGCCAGAAGAGCGAGCCGCGTGCCGAGGGTGTGGGTCCCGCGCTCGCCGCTCATGTTGATCCCCAACGTACTCGTGCTCACAGCCGAATCCCCAACGTGTCCAGGCGTCCTTACTGGATAACCGCCGTGGACCATGGTGACACTGACAGAACGTCGCTCAATTATTGGTACGCTCCGGAGCCATGACGTCCCTCGGGGGCCTTGGACCTCCTTGGACCTTCGTCACGAAATTGGCGCAGCGTAAGCGGCGGTTCGAGGAAAGAATCATATGCCAGTCGCCCAGTCGCCTTGACCAAATTTACATGTACAGACGCGCGGACGTTTCGATCGAAGGTACATAGTAGTTCATTGGAGCTATGTGTCACTGGTGCGTTGACGTTTTGCTGTTATCTCGGAAGTTCTCCCGCTGTTGTTCCCGCCGCGAGTCGAGTCGGCTGGAACATGGAAACGAGGTGGACGCGTCGAGGGCACGGGGTGGGCGGCGGCGTGCTTGTATAGCGAGCGAAAGTGGTACGACGCTGAAAAATATGCACTTGACAGGGAGACCGGGAGGAATGCGAGTACTGAGAAGGGTGGCAGGGGCATGGACCCTCGCCCCCGTTCCTTCGAACGGTATCTGGCACTCTGGCCCATGGTATGTCCGCTACTCTGCCTCTATCGTCTTCCCGGCCAAATTATCTCCGCTGACCGCTCGCCCGGAAAATATCTACGGTGTCACCGAGCGGAGCCCAGCTCCTCCTGGACCTACACCCTCGACTTCTCAGCTCGTCCTCCGTTCCGGCCCCGTAGACGGTAGAAATACGCCGTTGTGCTAGGCGGTTGGGGCTTCCGCACATCGCGCAATGAGCAGACTCGGCGTCCATGGAATTTACTGGCACACACGCCGACGAAGGTCGCGCCCGCAAGCTTGCCTGGCCCACACCACGGCGGCCTGTCGGCTGAGCGGGGGGCCCACCACCACCGTTTCTCGGGTGCTTGACAAGGCTGCTACTATCCGCGGTACGTCCTCTTGGAGGAATCGAATATTGCTGCCCCCATCGTGTCCGCGCCCTCGTCCAACTTGACGGCTGAAACGTGCTCGATGTGGTGGATCCCGAATATACTACCCTGCAGTGTACGTTGTAGAAGATTCCCCCGCCAAAAAAAAARAAAAACAGCCACATCAGAAGCACAGACACTGCAGCTGCTACAGAGCGCAGAGCCGGGTGCTTGATTAGCACAAGAGGCCTGATTACTGGCAAGTCACGTCAGCGGGCTGAACACGGCGGGCTACATGCTGCTGCTTCGACGTATTAGCATCCACGAAGAGGCTGCCTTCTATGATAGCCTGCCTGCAGATGAATTGCATCGGAGTCGGAGAGAAGGCTCGAGGGAGGGCTAATCGTGCATGCATAGGCCCCCCAGAGTTCGTAAAAGGTACCTAGGAATTTTCTCGCGGCTACACTAGTCAGCGTTGGCTGTGAGTGGCACACAATGCTAGTCTTCTTCTTACCCCGATTTGCGTATGGACAGCATAGTGCTAAGGTTACTGCACCGTGGCTTTTTCCAAATGCGCACCAGGACGCCTGTGGCTGTGATCTCGGGTTAATAGCAACCAGCTACGGTGTCGTCTGAGCTCTACACAACCGATGTGTTGGCAATCCAAGAAATCTGTAGGCCTCACGGCCGGGGTTTGTAGAAATATTGCGCGAGACGCCATCAGGGCCCTCCATTCTGCTTGGGTGGTCGTGATCTTCCTTAGCATCTTCGACTAGGGCGTCTAGCCTGTCGCGGTGAATTTACCCAACCGTTTGACATTCGAGGTGCCCATCTTCTGTCCAAACAAACCACGACGACGCTAGTATGCTCTACTATAAGAAATACGCGTAGCAAAGTACATGGGAGGTTGACGCGGTACGCGCGTCCGAGGCTTAGGGTTCGGTCGGTGGAGGGGTCGTAAGCGAATGGGGATTGATTATACGAGCGAGGGGATGCCAGATGTATCGACGAGGAGAGACAAGAGTGAGCGGGACGGAGAGAGAGAGAGGGATGTGAGAGTGTCCGAGATGTCCATACTGCGATCGATCCTGGTAAAAGAAAGATATAGTGATGAAATGTACGAAGACGTCAGAGGGGCGTAACATGGAACCAGCAAACGTCTAGTGTGCACGTCCGGGCCGCGCGTGGGCGCGCGGCCGCGATATATACGACATGTCCTTGTCCTTCGAGGAGGCTGACGCGCTCACCCTGCGCGAGCGAGGAGGACGCGGTCGATCGCGTCGTTGATCACCCGCTTCCGCGCTGAGAGGTCCATCCCGAACTGCTCTTCGAGCCGTCGGCGGATCTCCCTTTTGGTGACTGTCGTCAGGTCCGCGTTGCGCAGGTGTTCATCCACGGCACGTTCAATCTCGGCATCGGATGGGCCACCGAGGAAGTCTTGGTCTTCTGGACTCCGCGTCGCAGGAATCTGCACGTCGAGGTAGTTGCTAGCTGGACGCGAGGGTGTCGGTTGGTGCAGGACGCCGGGCATCATGACGTGCGAGAGCGGAGTGTTGCGACCGGACTGGTAGCCAGGTGGGGGATACATCTGCATCTGGGACGGCGCCGGGGAGTATGCACGAGACATGGCGGGCTCGTAGAACGTCTCCCGGCCGTAGAGGGACGCGGTGGCAGACTCTGCATACCCTTCGTTGCGCATCTTCGTCGGTGGTACCCACGACCCAATGCTGTGGTTAGACTCCTTATCCCAAAGCTCGTTCTCCTGTATAGTCTGTTAGTACACATTCCCCAAAGACGTGAGACAAGAAGGACGTACGTAGTCATTCCACGACTTGAGCGGAATAGACCTAGGATCGAACTTGCCCTCGTCATGAACGATGATCTTCTTGCCGGCTTCTCCCAATACGACACGTGTTTGACCCCACGAGAAGTCATCCATGCGCCAGAATGAGTACAGAGGGAGGAAGAACGAGAACGCGGGGATAGCGAGGATGTAGAAGATCATCCAGCCAACCATGTCCCACTTGCGACGCAGAACGAATACCAATGCCTGCACACCATAGACAGCTGCGATGAGGATGATCGACAGCGTCGGGATATGCGAGTGTGCGCCTGCAGCCAGGTAGATGAGGTAGACGATCTGTGAGGAGTTAGCATATGTTGAAGGTCACGACTTTCGAGAGAAACACATACGTAAGCGACCGTGACGGGTTGAATGAGCGTAGACAGTAGATCGATCATGACGACGAAACGCATGGAGAAGCAGCAGAATCCACACAATTGATCCAAGAAGAGCAGCTCAGCCAAGTTGTGTACCGTCGAGTTAATCCAACGCCGACGCTGAGAGAGCAGAACCTTCCAGTCGTCCGGAGCAACCGTGTATGCGTGAGCGTCCCTGACGAACTGCGTCTTGTAGTTCGAGAAGTGCTTGAGCAACAATGTGGTCAGGTAACGATCTTCACCAAGGTGCAGCAGGTTCTTCATGTGCAGGGTGTCGACGCGATTCTCCGAGTAGTCGTGGATGATTTGGTTGCTGATGAACAGGGGCTTGTGGGTATCCGGGGTGCGGAGACGGTAGAGCGTGAAACATRCCAGTGACGCCTAGTTGCTTGCTTGTTTGCTTTCTAGTGTTCGCCAGTCTAGTCGCAGCGGTTTCCTCGACGCGGCGGCAGGTGCCAACATGAATGGAAGCGGTCAGACGGGCGGGAGCGGTGACGATTGGATCGTCGACTTCACCCGTCGCCGTCACTGGTGGCTGCGGCGGCGGGGAGGCCCTGGAGTAGAAGCTGGGCATCAGGGCTATTCTGTCCCGCCCAAAGAGCGTTTGCTGGGCGCACCGTATGTTTCCGCAACAGTCTCCTGCGCAGCGAGCAGCGCCGCCTAGGCATGGCAGAGACACCTACTAGGAGATCCGTTCGATTCGCGCGCAACGACTCAGTACGGGATAGCTCAGGAAAATAATCTCTGTGAATGGTGCGAAACGGCGCGAATGTCTCCGGATCTAGGCGTTGTACGGGGCCCGTCCCGTCCACCGTCCGTCATGGATGAAGCTTCAGAGATTGTCGTGACGCGACGAGGGAAACCTAGGACAATGAATGACATGACGGTGGAAAGGCTGTGCTCGAGGAGTGCTCACCGGGTGGACGACGTGCGTGTCGGTGGAATGTCTGTTTTCTGCCGCTGAGCGCTGGGTTGACGTTGAGGGCTTGAACCGAGGCCCAGGCCCTGGCGCCCGGCGACCACCCAATGGACTAGGATNGGGGAAAGGGTAGTAGAGTGGCGGGCTAGTCGAGGGCGTCAGCTGGATTGTTCGGCTTACAGACCGGTGTTTAAACCCCCATTGGACGGGCTGCCCACGGTGACGGGAGTCCGCTGCGGGAGTTGCGTATGGCTGGCTGCGGGGGCTACTATACAAGCGTTTGTCGTCCCACAGTGGCCGCAATGAAGATGAACGGGGAAGGGGTGATGAAGAGAGAGAGGCTGCGTGCAGTCGGTAGACGGTCAGGGCTGACGATCGGACTGACTGTGAGCAGCGCTGCAGTGGACTCGCGGCGGCGAGGGCGTGAGAAAGAGAGGAAAGGATGAAACATGAAGAAAAGAGAGTTTGGATTGGAGTAGGCTATGTTACCGTCCACAAGCTCACGGCGGAAGAAGCGTTGGCATCTTCTGTCCTGTGGTTCAGAGCCAGCGCCGCTGCATGTGAGCTCAGTCCGGATTAGCTAATCGCGGACCACAGCTTTCTCATGCGCCAGGGAGCTATGACGTCCTTGCGGTGACGGCAGAGCTAGAGTGCGCAGCTGAGAATGTGTACATACAATGTCTGTGTGAGCCCACGACGAGAGCGGAAGTGATGATGAGGAAGGGCCCATCGCCCACTCAACCTGCGTCGGCCAACTGCGGGGGCCAGGGGCGAGGGTTGGAACGTGATATTCCTGCACAGTGGATTGGATGAAACCATCGAGCACTCGCACTCGGGTGAGCAGGAGGCGGCGTAGGGATAGCGGGATTGCCACCATGCGGCCGTACCGCCAAATCTCCATCCGGATGGCGCATCTCGGCCCTCTCGGCCACCAAGCTGCCATCTGCCGCTTTCCGGTATGACTGCACTGCGGACTCGGACCTAGAGACTGGGCGTACTCACGTATGGGTTCGTTCCGATCTCAGAGCTTGGCTATATGCGTCCGTGTCTATCGTGTTTGTAGTTCAATTTGACTTTGGGATGAAGATGAGATCCCGGGGTGGACGAGACCGCGCTGGCCGAAGTGCACGGCATGGTGTCCGCGTGAGCGCAGAACGAGGACGGCTTGATTGCGGACGAGGATCCGTCTGAAGGTAAGAGACGCCTGACAAAGGAGGAGGCTTTGTGGCCGGAATGAACGCGGCGGCGAAAGAGGCCACGGGATCGATCATGGTCCTAGGGTATTGTCGTTGTCTAGAGTGAAGACCGGGATGAATGAAGCAATGAAGAACAAGGTTGGATCAATCTCCGACTCGACCTGGGCAGTGTGCAGGAGAGACAGCTCGTCGCCCGCGTCCGCGTCCGCGCTCTCACTGCACCGACGGCCCATCGTCCTCGACAACGCGGCCAATTGGCGATATGTTATTTCTCCACAGGCGTGCCGAGAGATGCCGAGGGCAAATGAGCCAGCGAAACTGAAAACTCGAGCCACTCAATCTGACACACACACGACTGGCAGCTGTGACAGTTTATTGCAAGCAAGAAGCTCTCGCCATTTCTACTCTCGCCATATTCTCAGTCACGATCACGACACCGTCTGCGTCATGTCCCAGCTCCGCTCGATCTCACAAACTTCCAAGAATGACAATGCATGAGAGCAACGCATCCCCGACACTCCACCTTCCACCTTCCATGGACCAACAAGGACAGATTGCATCGCAATCCACATCACATCCCCAACTCACCGGAGCGCACGCCACCCCCTCCCAGAAGGCCTCTTGCCCGCCACATCATCTCTCTCGCAGACATGGCCACCCGGACGCCGGCACGCGACTCGCAGGGCGCACCGGCGCAGCACGACGGCGGCGCAGGGCACACACAAAGTCAACGCTGTCAACCGAAAATACACGCTCTCCCCTATCCTTGTGCAAGATGGAGGGCGGGCCTCGACGCGATCTTCTTCGGACCGTGGGCAGGTGGGAGCGATGATCAATGGTCGTAGGTTGACGTCCCATTGATCATCACCACCGCGAAGAATAGAAGGAATATTAATCCGTTGCTAGAACCAGATCAAGAAGCACCAGCGAATGGCGCATTGGCTGGCACAAACGGCCGACGCGATCTGTGCGAAACCCAGACGTCGTCCGGCATCCTGCATATGGAAGGACTCCCGCTTCAATCCACCCCCATCCCATGCATGCGGGCCCCGATGGGCTGGCGGGACTGGCTAGGGGCGAGAGGCGAGAGGCCCGTCATGAAACACCGCGCCCGCCCTATTTTCCCTTCTTCTTCCCATTCGTCCGCCGCCGCCGCCGACAAAGGAAGCGTCGTCTCTCCCGATGAGGCGCGCGCCATCCAAACATGAACCAGAATGGACACTCACCGACCAAACGCAGCAACGGCGGACAGCATGCAGCTACGTCCCTCGCGATGCTCGTCCCAATCCGTCGTCGCCTATCACACAGCCCCGGACAACCAGCCGTGTTCGTGCTTTGAGCTGTGCACAGTAAGCAGATACATGCCTGCGCAACACAGCACCAGAACGAGTATTCGCAGCGCTCACCGTCTCGCTCACCGTCCATGGACGTCATCCATCTCGACCGCGTCCATATGTTCATGCTGCCGCCCATATCGTACCCCGCTTCCTGCGCAGCAACAAGCCTCATCAGCGCCAGCGCCAACATCTAGACCTGTACGGCACCCTACGTACGCCGCACACATGCACCTCGCAGTCCTACAGTTCGCAATAGCACTCACCGGGCCATCGAATCACACGCCCATCTCCTTCGCCCAACCATAATCCCTTCCTCAACAGGCCACCGCACCCGGCAGCGCACGCCTACGTCTGCACATGCTCCGGTCTCTCTCTATCCCCCTCCCCTCCCATCACGCTCGCACGCATCCCAGGCCACATCCTCCCGCTCCCGTGCCTGCGATAGCCACTCCCCACCAGATAATCCGCCGTGCCCATCGCACGCTCCCTCCCCGCGATCCCCCCACGTACGTACACGCACACGCTCCCATAATGTAACTCGCACATCCCATCATCCCTCCATCTGCGCACCTCCATCACTCATCTCATTCAATCCCTTCCTCCGCCCCGAGCGATCCGAGCCGTGCCCATACAGTCACTCCTCTATCGCCCCGGCGGACGATCCTTCTCGTATGCATTGCATTTCCAATTCATCCCTCGAACTCAAAACCGTCCAATCCATCAAACTCACCTCGCAAGAAATCATCAGTTTTGTTATATCCTCTGTCCGACCACAACTGCGCTTGATAGGGTGTGACGATCATCTCCGCGTGCAGCCACTCGCGATCTTGTGCGCGTCCTGTTTCCGAAAATTGCCTCGAGTCCTCCCTCCCTCGTTCAAACACTCCGAGCATCCCGGCGGCACGTCCGGACCAGACCTCCCAAGCTTCTCGAGTTCTCGAGGCAGCGCTCGCCGCCGTGCCTGCTTTCGGCTCATCTCATCCTCGTTGTCGTCCACCGACATGCCCTCCATCAGCGTCCCTCGAAGATCCAGGGGCCCACGACGGCGGCCACCGCCTCCGTCCGCGTTGGACGCACAACCCTCTCACCTCCTCCTTCTCTCCGCTGCACCCTATCTGGACCTGTTGTCACCTATACAGCCATTCACGTGAGTCGAGCTCAGATAGCATCCATCGCAAAGAAGGCACCCACGCTCCTCTACTTTGCCCCGGCGGGGCACTGCGTGGGAAGTGTGAGCCATTCTTGCCCTCCGAGCACGAAAGCCCGAGTCCACCGAGTAGGTCTTTTTACAAATTGAACCCCACACAGGGCCTAGGCACGTCGGAGACCTCGTTGCTTGCTCTGTAAACCTCCCCGAGGTCCGAGCTCTGGGCTGGCCTGCGCCGCTCTTGTATACTGTGCGCTTCGGCAAGACTGCAGAAGATCCCGAGTAAGAAGGAGCACTAGACACTCAGGGCAGGGCAGAGCGACCAGTAGAAAAAAACTTGAAGAAGAATGAGGGGCACTGCACCCCGTCTGCGTTCGCTCCTAACGGCCGTGCTGGTGAGCCTCCTGCCGCCATCTCGGTGGTACTTGGAAAGTTTAGATGCGCACCTGTGGCACATGGCCCATGCCCGGCCCTTGCGGCGGGGCTTCTCCGGCGTTCGTCTGTAATACCAGCTGAGCCGGGTAGTAGAGATAGAGCGACCCAGACTACGTGGCCATAGACTTCGGGTTCTGCTTCGCGTTCAGGTGGGCACCATCAACACCTCTTCCACATGAACCCTGCGCAAATGCATCAGCGCGTTCGGTTCAGATACCGAATGTACATATCCGGCGACCTCTACGACACGACGCCCGGAGGAAAGTCACGCACCTGATTTCGACCCACAGATCCACTCGTCCACGTTCATTAACAAGGAAGACCGCCTTCAGGCGCGTGCGTCCGCCCAATCTACCATCAGGCGTGCCATCGCACATCGTGCAGGTGAGCGCTGATAGGAAAGGAGGAATTAGGAAGGCCAAACCCGAGCGAACCCTCGTGCCACCATCCAGCATCTACCCACCCGTCGTGACGGGAGCCGTCCATAGAGTGGCGGATCGCTGCAGAATCCCTGGTCTTTTCCGGTCGACCGCCATATATCACGCATCGTGATATAGCCAAGTCCGGATATGCGCCCCGGCGAGCAGCTGAGAGGATCCCAAGGACGAGGACAGGCGATAATTTCGGCGTAATTCGCCTCTGATGCAGCTGGATGCTGGATCAATACAAAGTTGAGGTGGCGGGCGCCTAGGTGCGCTCGGCCCCAATACCATCGCTCGGTTTTTCGCACGGATACGACCAGCTTCTCCAAGTCGAGGTACACTTGTAACGGTCCTCGCATGGACGAGTACAATTAATCTTCAATAGGCTGCATTACTGGCGTCGTCGGCGGATTAAGCGAAAGAGAGACCGACGTTCGCGTACGAGTTGCAAAGGAGAAGGGCGGATCGGAAGCCAGATACCGCGGCATGTGCGCATGAACGAACGCAGACCCACGACTGCGACCTGACTTCGGCGGGAACAAGGAGGCCATTGCAAATGTGCGCGCGCACGAGCGCGATGGAAGACGAATGCGAATTATACCGTATAGCATGCGCATGAGGGCAGTGATGAGTGGAAAGGCAACGCCGAGTGAACGCTGCTGGAATACGAGATCGCGCGTCCACGGTCTGCAATCAATCAGAGAGAGGAGGACGGAGTCTGATGCACCTGCCTGGGTGCTCGTTCAGGAGCTTCATCTCCACAGAGCCGAGCTAGAATCGCGCCTATCTAAGTGCGCATGCGCCCATGAGAGGGGCGTGGGCGGAGAGTAGCGCGATCGACTGACTCGCGAGGTGCATTGCAAGACGACGTCCGGCGCACCGCGGGGGTTGTGGTATCGTCTCGCGGAACACAGCCAAGGAGGCGTCGGTAAGTGAACGGACGGACGGACGGCGGTGGCATTAGAGCATTGGCATGGGCGGAGGGAGTAGGGACGTCGGAGAACAGAGAGATCACCGAGGGGCGGCGCCGAGATGAGAGAGGGGGAGCAACGCAGTCAGTCAGGAGCTGTCACGAACAAGAGGCCGAGAGGCCGAAAGGAAGTGGAGCGAAGGAAGAGGGAGATCACGATCAGAGAAAGAGAGAAAGAGAGAGCAAAGTCGCGGCGCGGACAGATGCGCAGAGAGACGTCGACGTCTGTCCATGTCTGTCCGACGTTCGAAATGGGATGATGTGACAGAGAAGATCGAGGACGTGGGATGGGATGTGCAAGAGTGCTTGATATGCACGATGATATAGCATACACGATGTGCGACGGCACTCGTCCCAATCGCAGTTGCAAGATGCAGGTCGCTACCATGTCAACATCATCCCACATCGCACTCCAACACGTCTTCCCCCATGCATTGTATGAACCACGGTGCACAGCCATCCGAGCGCCGGGTGTCCGTCCATGTCCAACTCGCCGCCGGGATATCTCCTCGCACAACAAGCTAGCGAGCTGGGCGATCGAGTGGCGAGACGAGTGACATGACGGCGAAGCGTACAACAGACTATGGTGGTTCCTCAGTGGGTGCCTGCGTCGAGGGCGGGCGCGACGGACGATCTGCAGCATCGCCGTCCGACACAGCATAGGGCGGGGAAAGATTAGGTGGATAGAACCGGTGCTGTGTCGTGCGCGTCGCAACCGGTGGTAGTGGCGGACGAACATCACCCAACCTAGTCCCCACCGAGGGACCGTTGCAGGGCCCAGGCAGTGCTGTGAAGCGACCGGCATTGGGAGCGCGGATGGCGAGTTTGAGCACTGCACCATTCTACAAAGTTCAGAGCGAGAACGTCGGGGCCATCAAGATCAAACGTAATGGGTAACCGAGGCAGGAGTGCATATTCCGTTCCTGTTCGAAGCGGGAGGTTGAGACAAAAGATGAAATCAAGACGGCGGAGAGAGTACNGGGGGGGCTGGATGGAGGCCTCGAGAAAGAAGCCGGAGAGGGGGCGCGGGAGTGGAGGCGGCTGGGTAGCAGGAGTAGGAGCAGGAGCAGGTGACTGGGATCGAGTATGTAACGATGGGGTGAGCGGAATAACGCGACCGTCGCCTCATCCGGTGAGCACGCATACGCATACGCATGCGCATGCGAGATCAATCCCGTCGATGAATGGAAGTCGACCGATCTGGGGCTGCCACCGGAGCTCATCACACCAGCTTCACCCCTAGCACTCTCCTCCTGGCGCTCTCTTCCTCGAGTAGGGACGGATCGTGGGCATCGTGCCTGACCCAAACGCCCGCTTTCCTCCCAGCTCCTCAGACGCGTTCCACCCCCTCCCAGAGCGCGCGGCGTTCAGCAATTATGCTTTGCCCACTCCGCCCCTCCCACGTTTCCCACGGACGTGCTGCCCATGCGCCGAGGAAAATGTGGGTGGCAGCGACAACACATCCGCAGTTCGTTCGACGTTCCTCGACCACCGGCGCGCAACGCTCGTCCTTGTATGTCCAACTCGGGCGCATATCGTCTCTTTGGGCGAAAACGACCGAGAGCTGCCCCTGGGCAGATGTTGAGCGACTGGATGCAATTGCAGGCGGATGAGAATCAATGGAATTCTCCCAGGCCGCCGCGGTTTGGCTTTGACTCTGGCTCATGCTCATACTCATGCTCTGGCTCTAGCTCTAGCGATGGGAACGAACGAAGGAGGAGGACGAGGTCTGTCGGAGGCTCCGAGTGCGAAGGCCTCGAAGGTGTGGTAAGCATCCGAGCGCCAGCAATTAGTCCTTTCCCGGCTACGCATCAGCGTCCTGGAAGGTAGGCTTCTTTTGCACCACCCTCCGGTGTAACCCGTCCTCCGCCTCCGCTCGGTGCAAGGGGCACTGCGCGGCCGCTCTCTAGGCCGAGCTCGCTGGCTGTAGCAGTGGTGAAGAAGGAAGGCGCAAGAGTTCTCTCTCCAACTTACGTGCTTGGGGCGGTGTGCAATGAGTGTGTGCGTGTTCGTGTTATGCTACGTGACACGAGTTGTGGATCGTCGGCAGAGCGACTCGTCGACAACAATGACGATCAATGTGAGCGCGCGGGTGAGGATGCGGCGCGCGAGCGGAGACCAAATGGGGACAGCGGCGCCGGAAAGGATCCCAGGAGGGAGGAGGGGGGGCAGGTGCATGGATCGGCGGCCCGCGGAAGGGATCCGGTAGTTCGCGGTAATTAAAAGAGTACTCGTGGGCGGCTGCAACGGTCGAGGGTGGGCGACGGGATGCAATACCTGGAGAGGGACTGGTAGCGCGGGCAGGAAGCGAGGAGAGAAGTCGTGGATAGAAAGAGTCTCAAGGTTTGGAGGTGGGAACGGGAGAGAGTGACGGGCGTTACGAGAGGAATATCTGGAAAATCTCGAGTGTTGACGAGTGTTTGTTGAGGAGATCTAAGGATGGGCGATATGATTAATTGCAGGCGGAGGGGGAAGCACAGCCATCTGGACTCGGGTACGCGGTACCTGTCCATGAACCGAAGGAACGGAAGCGGGAGGTGATTGGAAGAAGGGGAAGCGGAAAAGGGAAGGAGGGGGCTGAAAAGGGCATAAGGTTTGGGAAGGTCGGAAAGCGATGACGGGGAAGGATAAATAGGGCGCGTGGAGAGGCAGAATGGAATTTCGATCTACTGCCACTCTACGACACAACGGACGCGAGGACGAGCCCCACGGCGATCGAGGGGGACGAAATTAAATATTGGGCGTACGCTGCTGGGATCGCATTAGGCTAATTCGCGTCACTGCAGCCCTCGCTCACGCTTCACTCACGCTCCGCCTCTGGTTCGCCACCGGTATTTTGTGCTGGGAAATACGCAGCCGCCGTCGCCTACCGCCTCTCCCTCCGCCTCCGTCCGCCCTTTTCAATGATCGACACGCTCCCCGTCGNATATCTCCCCTTNCTTTCCCCGNNACTCCACTGGCATTGGCATCGATTCCTACAACGTCCACCATCTTCACTTTGCTCTGTCGTACGTCGTCCTCTCTTCCTCTCCCCCCCATCCTCTCCTCCCCTGCTCACTGTTGTCACCCATGTTCTACAGGCAGGAGGCAAAATCAGACCCGCTGTCCTTCGACGCCCGTCTCCTGTACGTCTTCGCTGTCCATCCTCTTTTCTCCATAGATCCTCTCGCTGACATCCGCCGCCTTCTTTTGCCCGCTCGGCCCGCGCTGGTCCGTGTCTGGTGTGTACAGGTCGCAGAGTGTCGAGATCGACTACGACTCGCGCCGAATGTCCAGTTCTGCAACGTCGGACAGCAGCCTCCACTCGCGTCCTGACAAGCGCCCCACCACCCCCGACCAGTCTCCTCTCCCCAAACGCGCACGCCCCNACCGTAGGCTCCCCCTGGTCTGATCCAGACACCCCAGACCTCCCTTCCTCTGGTCTTCCCCAGTCCACCGACCCGCTCGCGTCCAACGTCGATCTTGATTCGTCGCGCGTCCAGCTCCCTTCGATCGCCTCTGCCTTCAACGACCGCGCAGAACTTCGCCGCGGTTCTCTCCCGACGCTCTACTCGGACAGCCCCGCTTCCCGCCTCCGCCTCCCGTNACCCCGTCCACCGCCAGAGCCAGTCCACCTCCTCCGGCCTCCAGGCGTACCAGTTCCCCTCGCCGGACCACCCCGACTCGCCCGACAACAAGCCGGCCCGCCCCCGCGTCGACGTCACCAANCCCCCAGCTCGGCCTCTACGCCGGTACCGTCGGTGACCTGCCCAGCGCCGCGCTCTCCTCTGCGTCCGCCTCCTCCTTTGGCTTCTCCCCTCTCTCTTCCTCTGAATTTTCCGTGAGCAGCCGCTCCGCCGTTTCCCCGTCCGGTATCTCCGACTCTGAGGCCTGGTCCGGTGCGTCCATCGCCCGCCCCAGCTCGTCGCCCGGCTCCGCCCAGTCTATGTTTGGCGGCGTGCAGCGCATCTCCGGACACTCCGCAGACCGCTCCCCCGCTTCCCGCCTCGGTCCCCACAGTACCACTGCTATCAAGTCCGAGAGCGATTGGACCTTCCCCTCATCCACTCCAGACTTCGCTATGAGCTCCGCACCATCCGCAATGTCTTCCGGCGCGGGCGCCGGTTCAAATCCTGCCATCAGTGTCACCGGCTCCCCCAACCGCTCCCCTCAGTCCGCTCCCAATGCCACCAGCCCAGGCGCCCTCGACCGTCCTCCACAGCGAAAGCGCGGCAAGTTGCCCAAGCCAGTCACCGATTTCCTCAAGGACTGGCTACACAAGCACTCCGACCATCCATACCCTTCCGAGGAGGAGAAGAAGCAGCTCTGCCATGCGACCGGTCTGTCCATGAGCCAGGTGTCCAATTGGATGATTAATGTGCGCCTACTGCTGTTCGAAAAATTAATTAACATCTAACGTAAGGACATCGCAGGCTCGACGACGAATTCTGGCACCCGCGAGGCATAGTACTGCAGGGCCCACGACAACCACCCCCTTTGCAACCCGCGCCGGCATGGGTATGGGCATGCCTGCCCCAGGCATGGGCGGCCTCGGTGTCCCATCTCCTCTCGACACTGGTCGTCGCATGTCGATGCCGACAGATTCACTGCAGCTCTACTATCCGATGTCTCTCCAGTCCCTCTCCCACGATCCGCATGGACACTCCATGTCGACGCGCCATATGGTCAACATGTCCCGCAGTCTCTCATCAAGCCACGCAACGGCCGGTAGCCTTTCTTTGGGACACCACGGACACGGGCACAGTCCATATGGCATGACGGACTCGTATACCCAAGGGCGCCTTTCCTATGGCAGCGCGACCGCTCTCCATCCGTCATCGACGCACTCGCATCACAGCGGCTCGACGACGAGCCCGGGCGGGTTCTTTGGAATGACGAGCGGCGGCAGCAGCGGGAGCTATCTCGGTTCGCAAGGAACGTCGATCTACGGCCAAAGTGCGGCCTACGCGCAGAGCGGAAGCCACCACGCGCCAACGCAGAGCCCTGGTGGGCGCGTCGTGACTCCAGGCAACGACGACCAAGGGTCGTACAGATTCCCGGAGCATTCAGCTTCGCCGGCGCCTCAGTCTGGATCGAGCTACGGCACGCCGCAGTGAAGCTTGGTGGTCGTCTATCGCATTGCCACGGCTGCGACGTGGAGCGAGGCTGCAGTGCCTGCAGAGGAGGTCGCCGCCGCCGACGCGTACGGACGTGACGACTAGCGCGAGGGCGGCATTGACTGGGACCGGGAGGAGGCGGAGGGTGGCGCTGGAAAAGGAGATTATTGTTTTTTGTGTGATTGGACGATCGTGATCAAAGTACGCTAAGTACACCTTTACCCGCTAATTGCCCAGCGCCGGCCTCTCGGGCTCTCCCTCCCCCTCTCATCTCCCCCGTCCTCGTCGTCCCCSGAGCCGTCCTCGTCGTCCACGACCCCCTCCTCGCTATCAAGCCCCTCTCGCCTCCTTGGTCGTTGTACATCTCTGGCAAAACTTTCTTGGCATCTTCCTCGCATCATCCTCCTCGTCGATCGCTATATTTCTACCCCTCCCGATCGTGTGCTATTAGCTCGCCGTTGTATGCTCCTCCCCGCTGCTGTTGCCCCCATCCCCAATGTCTCGATACCACCCCACCCCCCGCCCCTCCACGGGGACACCGCCCTCTGCCCCACGCCATGCATCTTCGGGTATGCACAACGTATGTACGCGTTTATACCTCCCTCGTCGCATCGCCCGCTGCCCTTTGCCCCATACCACCCCACGCTCGTCAATACTTGCATCGCCGCATGGTCCGAACTCGTATCATATACCTACTTTACATGTACCACTTATTTTGTGCTCGTGTCGTATTCGCACTACTTATTCGGTCTAGAGGAACTCTCGCTCGCTCGCTCGTTGCTGCTGTCGCTGGCATCTGCACACACCGGACTTGCTCTCCTGCCCCGCTTGCCCCTCTTCTTATCTCCTTCCTCGAGCTCGCGTGTCTGGCTAGTAGACGTCGTCATCGTTCTTTCCGGTTTCCCTCTGCTGCTCTCATTTCTTGGTCACCCTGTACACGCGCGCACTGTCGCGGCTGATGGAAAATAAAGCTGAATCACACTCGGACTGGACCTGTGGCTACTGTCTCTTGCTGTCTTGGGTGTAAAGTGAGAAGTGTGGCCGGTGTCAGGGGTCTCGTAGGAGTGGTAAGTTTAAGGTGCTGCCCTTGGCCATCGCTAGCCCGCTGCTCGTCTTGCCCCAACCTTGCCTCGTCTCTGCTATCGTTGGCCTCCGCATCTGCAAGAGGCCGATCACTTCCCAGGGAACTCCTTCCAGCTGATGATGTCGACGATGATGCGCCTCTAGCTTCCCGGATCGTGATGTTTTGATGACCAGCGAGCATCCACCTCTCGTCCCATAATCACCCTCTGAACTGAAAGACCGGAATCTGATCGACGCCTGGTCTCACTTTCTGCTGGATAGCCCAAGCTGAGCTGTGAACTTCGCGGAGTCCATGTACGAGTGCCACATTCGATGGGGCGCATAGATCCATCCCGCGGCCACGAGCGGAGATATGCCTCTCCAGGTACGCTATCTCTCGTCCCCGCTCTTTCCTCTGACGATCAGCTCTCCCTCCCTCTCAGTCTCATCACACATCCCGCTGCGACCAGCGAGCCCGCCCTTCTCTACGACGTCGAGCGCGCGCCTTTGCCTTCCTGGCCCCACGATCGGTCAGCGACGATGCGTTGCCCATCCCTGATCGGGCCCACCGGCACAGACGCAGCATCCCGAAGCCCGAGGGGCGCGCGGTAGGCACGCACTCAGACACGGACACGGATAGGTTCAACTTGCTTCAGGTATCATCTCGCGCCTGAAGGCTGATGCACTCCCTCGGGCTTCCATGCTTTGCACCTGCAGCCTCTGATATCAGCCTCATCTGCGTCCACATCCGCCCAGCCGCGGTCCACATGCCCCATGCCGCCCTTGGAACTTGGAAGAAGAGGGTCGCCGCAGCGCCGCCAGCGGCCATGCGTGTTCCGCCACTGGCACGACCCCACGACCACGCACCGGCTTCGCTGCATGTGCGAAAGTCACCATTCTTGCGATGCCGCCCGGTAACGTATGCATGACCCTGGAGATATCATATCACCACAGCTCTCCCGCCGCCGGCCGCGTGGTGCGTCTCCCGTCGGGCTTGGGTCCTCAGGCCGCGGCCCNTCGTGCTCCGGCGGCGGCGGCGGGGGGGACGGGGTGCAGGGAGGATTGTACGGCAACAGTGGTCTCCTATTCTAAACACCCTCATGCTCTGTACAATCACCGCATGGTGGGCTTCTAGCAGACAATAGCACGACGGAAAATGGACCCGGATGATCCCCTACCCCGCACAACCTCCGGGAGGGTTGTGACCCAGTTCGGTATGCCCAGCTGCTGCTCTCGGTCTGGGCAAATGCGAAACTCTATCGTATAATAACCTCCGCGCAACGAGCCCATGCCGGCAGCTCGCGCAGAGGCGCGCTCATACTTGTAACCTGTGGCGCATGAAATGTGGCTCCGCCGCGCGGTTGAGATGGACGAAACAAACCTATCTTGAACTTTGTAGCTTCCCGATTCGAGCCTGCTCCTGAGCCTTTCCTCGTCCATGGGCGTTCCTGTGGCTCGTGGTTCGCACAGCGTGCGGTCACTGGCACTGCGGTGCGAACGCATGACGCGCAGTCCGTGAACGGAAACAGCTATCCTCGGACGATCGCTGTGTATACTCGGCGCGCCGACGACCGCGCCTCAGTTGGGTTACTCTCCTCGCACGCGCGCAAGACCGCGGCCGTGCAAGGAACTCAACGACCCATCTTCGTACCCAAGTGTCCACTTTGTATCCAGGCCTCGCAGCTTGGCATAGCCTAGCCCTCTGCTAGAGCCACCCGCGTGGAGTCTAGCTACAGAGAAACGCTGGAGCACTGCAACTCGGGGCCTCCATGGATGCAGATATCAACCCCCACGCAGCACCCTGAATGGTTGGTGCGGGTTCGGGATCATGATCTTCGCGGGACAAGAAGCTCGGAAACAAAGAGGAGCCTGATATACGCAGTTGTACATCATCATGATGCCCACGAGACCCGATCTCTCCTTCCGTGTTCAAATTCAAGGACGAACGCGCTGCGCTCAGATGGATATCCCGCTCACTACTCGGCTTCCTCCTGTTCGAGAGGATGTGGACCCTCACCGCGATGGGACCGAATGCTCACGGATCGCTGATGGCATACCGACCCCGACCCCGCCGCCGAAGCAGACGTACAGAGGTCGATGGCCAACGAACCTAAAGCTGAGGACGATTCCTTCGGTGGTCACGGCGAGGACCTGGACGGCGAGAGCTTCACCCGATATATTTTTGGCTGGTCGAACGCTGCTGGCGGCGGCCATGGGGACCGTGTGCTCCACAGACCGTAGTCGTACCTAGGCAGCGGATGCAGTGGTCGAAAACGCATACACGCTCAAGGACAACGCCATCCAAAACGACCGGACGGCGTGCAGTATCTACTCGGTCCCAGAGCCATGTGCGCCTGGGCATTTGGAGCGTCTGTGATTCTTGCAGACAACGTGTTCGGCCTTCGTGCCTTCGTCCTGTCCACGCGACGGTTCGACTTGGGTCCTCTGGGAAGACGAAACTGGGTGGCCATTTGGCGGTCCCGAAAAACGCGCACCGGTGAGGTACGCGCGCAGCCTCTCCGCTCTGGTGCACACTGCCGACTTTCAGTTACCGCCCGTCCTGCCTTGCACTTCCGCCCGTACGCTTCAGGCGGCGCAGACGTCGCGGAGCGCGACGGTCGTATCAGAAGCGCTTCGTGAGCCGGCGGCCAATGCATGATTCTGAGGACGAGTTTGTGGGCGGCTGTGCGCCCAAGAGGGCGCAGGCCACCCAGGCGGCGCGCCCGAGTACGTCACTGATGCATTAGTGCGTTCTCTCGCTTCGACCGCCCTGGCACAGGGCTGAGGACAAGGTTGGGCTTGGGCAGAGGACGATAATGGAAGCAGTAAAGCACGCGTAGAGGATACGGCATCCGGCGCGGAGCTTGAGTTACACGCTCCCGGTGTGCGAGTGCCGGAGAGCTGAACATGGACGGTGGCTGGAGGTGGACTGGATGAGCAAGGCTGCGAACATGATGCAGCAGGAGGATATCTCGAATCTATGATGCAACCTCGCCTTGACGCTCACCGCGTGATCAGATTTCCGATCTAGCAGAAGGGAGACAGGCGACGCGGTCAGAAGAGGAAGAGTTCGACTCGTCGCCCCCTCCGCTTGCAACGCACAGGCTGGGCAATTCCGAATGGCTTAACGCGAGTAGCGGCTGACCAGTCGCGGGAGAATACGGTGGGCATGTACGTACTCTGTCCATCCTTCGTCCTCCTCGTCCTGTAAGAGAGCTCCCTCATTAGCAATTCGCTCACACGCGATTGGTACGCACCTCGTCGCAGCAGGTAAAGCGAGTAAGAGCATGCCTAGAAGCTGCCCCCGCCTCCGTATTCAAATTCTGAGCAGCCGTTGTGACCACACCGTGGGTAGCTCGCGATGCACGCGGGGTCGTCTCCTTCCAACGCGTGTACGACATCACGCAATTGGCTTGGGCTACTTTGGGCTACCCGCCTGCTCGTCCATTCGTCCAGCCGGCCTTCTCGTCATCGAGGCCCTGGATGAGACCTAGATGGTAACTAGTGTGAAGAGTGCGTCCCGCGCATCCGGACCAGCTTACGTCCTTGACGCCTGCCTTTACCTCCGAATGGCCCACTCGACCGTGACCGTCCGATCTTTTGAGATTGCGTTTCCGCTTAATCCCCATCTGCGAGACGTATTCTGTCCTCCTTGGGCCACGACTTGCCAAGGCCGAGGCCCCCACGGGCTCGTCCGGTCCAAATGCGCCTGCGGACGTTCCTCGCGGAAATCGTCGCAGAAAGACCGTCCATACCTGGCATCCTCTCCTCATCCTGCGGAAGAACTAGGAGCTTACTGGGAGGCTTCGCGTTCTGATAAGTCTGACGACGACGGGGTATGATGAGGGGCCTGGACGAGACGTTACCTCATATCGGCGCAGCTCAGGGGAGCTACTGAGTTACCGGCTCCCCATGTGCAAGATCGCAGGAGAGCGTTCGCGTGCGACCGCAAGGGTGGAGACATTGAGTCTGTGCGACCTGTTCGTTCCCGGGCGAAGGCCGAGTGTGCACAAACCCGTCCGAACGTTCACAGCACGGGCGTAGGTTGGTCGACGAGGACGCTATACTCGGCATGCGATCTTCGATGTTTGGCAGTTTCTGTCGACCGCATGTCGACCGGCGTCCAAACCGCGAGCGCCCCAAACTTGCGTCGCCGTCCCAACCGCGAGAGCCATCCGCCGGGAGAACTGCGATCTTATCAGGTGCGCTCCGGCACTTGTTCCTCGAGTGCACAGTGCGGTCGCACATGTCCACTCTTGACGCTCAAGAGCGCACAGTCCCGTGCCATCCATGCCTATCGCCGGTCGGTGTGGTGGGCGGAGTCTGAGGTTGCAATAAGCGGCATTGTACTTGCCACATGCGGTGGGATAGAAGGAACGGTAGTCGCCATTGTACGTCGATTATGCGTACCTCTGCGCGCTCATCAAACTCAAATCCTGATACTCGACCCCATTCAATTGGGCTCGAATAGGCCCTGAATGAATCCAGAGCCGAGGGGTCGAAATGAGATAATTCTCAAGTCATCGCCCGGGGCCGACAGGCGATGGTGGACCGCGAAGCGCGATTGCGTCGAGTATCCCTTCGAGATAGAGGACCAGTCGACTCGACTACATCTACGGAGCCGTAGTCACGCAAAATGTTGGCGAGTATTTGAATAAAAGTACGGCGCGCCCCAGAGCCATAGTCACGGTACCCTGATCGAGCCTGTGATGCGACCTGCGCCGTTACTGCGATCCACAGAGTGAGAAACAGCGACGAGTGTTCTGTACGTTTTGCGATCTGAAATAACGCACCTATTCCTCGTGCAACATCGGTGGCGTCCCATCCTGCGGCAACGTTTGAGGGTGGAGCCATGCCCCGGTCATATTGACTCTGCTTGCCACACTGGTGAATTCCCTGCTCGCGTACAACAACACCGCGGAATAGCGCCCAGACGTGACCCTTTGCCACTGTTCTGCAGCGGTCATCGCGGACTCTTCCAAATGTCCAACGGGAACGGGTGACCTATGGCGCTAAAGATGATCTGCGCCCGGCGTGCTGGCTCCCTCGGCACATCGCCACTGCACGAGCCTGTTACACGATCAGAACGTATGTTTGCAACACACACCTGGCCAACCTGACCTAGACACCGGTGATATTGCGCTCCGACAATCTCGCCGACTTTCACCTACAAACTCCGCCCTGCCGCCATGGTGGTACCTTGCACGGCAGACTGACGGAGCAGAACTGGTCGAAGTTCGAACCGTCTTCAACGCGTTTCAGGAAGATATTGTCGGCACGAAACACCCCCCTTACCACCTTGCCCTGTTGGTCAAGTCCGGCACCGGTCGGAAGAACGGTTCTAGTGAGCCTGGTGACCACCAAGAGCGGCGACAAACAGTTGTCTAACTCCGCGTAAACGCACCGGTGGAGCGCTCGCAGATGGCGGCTTTTCCGAATGAGGTATCCAGGAAGAGACGCATGTAGTATCCCCTTTATAGATATTCAATGGGCTGCAGGGGCTCGGGGCTCGTCACAACGGCAAAAGGACTCTAGAAAACGACGGGAAGCTCAGCTCGCTTGGATAGGACCGTTTCGTCGGAGCTGATGATAAATGCGTACCACACAATTGATATTGCTTTCGCGTCCGATTGTGAGGTTATACTGTCGCCGATGGTCATATATCGCAAGTGGTGATCTTCCTTAGAGCTCGCTAAGCTGCGACGCTGCTTTTAGCATTCCGACCAACATTCCTCACAGATGTTGCAGCCTTGTATCTGACGATCAGGACATGGGGAACTGCACGGCAGCAAGGATACAAATTGCGGCAGGTACAAACAGCGCACTCTGTTCCAAGATGTCATGTGAGACCAGAAAGGAAGCTTTCGATTTCGCCTGTAGGCTGACCTTGGCACTTACTGCGACTGCGGACGCTCCGCTCGTACACCGAGGCGAGTACGTTGTACCGCTGTTACCGCAGACAAAAGCCTGTACATCGTCATTTCCAGCTACACCAGGAGTTGATCATGTGCGTGATGCGTGCCAAGAGCGAAGCAACGTCGTTGTACCAATCCAATCATGTTGATGAATGGAACTGGCGTGGTATTGCTTCGGAGCCCATGAGCTGTCAAGAAAAGCGTTCTTTTCCAGCGCGGCGAGGGCCTCGCGAGTGCACAGAGTTAGAAAAAAGCAGACAGAGTGAAGCACGATCGCGTGCTCGTTCCGCCAGCGAGAAATAGCAAGGGGAAGATGACTGCAATTGTGGCGCAGTGTTTAGCGATATCCGTAGATACGCGTACGCAGGTAGTTGTGCTCAGATTCGAGGAATGTAGTTCTCCGCGTTTGTTTGGGACCAAAGAGATTGAATCACGAGTCACATGTCGGACGAGCAGTTGGACGAAAATGAGAGTAGAGAGAGAGGACGGACTGGGAAGGCTCGACATTGAAAACATTAGGATGAGGATGATGACGCAAGGGGACAAACAACACGTAAACAACCATACTCGGCAATACCCGGGCGCTCTTTCCCACCGCGAGCCAATCGGGGCACGTTATCCACTCCCATGGCTGAAGCTACAAACAGTCACTAGTAGCACTACTGACAAGCACTCTCCAGACACGTCGACATAGACACAACTCAGCGGCTTAGGCATAAGTTATAACGATTCAACCGAGTTGCCCTCAACCAGCTCTAGCCGTCGTCTACGTTATCCGGTCTTCGTTCAGCATGATCACGCTCCTCAGCTTCCGGTCCTTCTCCTTCTTCCCCTCCCATTCGCTGACAAAGTCTATGCTTTCCCAAGGCGTCTTATGCCGGCCTGCGCACGGGCGTGTGATGCGCCCAATCTCCTCCTTGGCCGTCCTGTGCGACTCGCAGCTCGCTTAAAAGCCGACGCAGCTTCCTAAATCTCATGTCGCCGATCCCGCTCCTGTCTGACCTTACTGCTTTCCAACCACTACCACCATCACCTTCGTCTCGTCCCAAACCGCCATGGCAGCAGCTCCAGAGCAGCCCTTCACACTCTCCGTGCCCGACGCTGACCTCGACCTTCTCCAAAAGAAGCTGGAGCTTGTCCGCTTCCCGGATGAGCTCGAAGGTGCAGCATGGGATTATGGCGCGCCCCTAGCTGACATTAAGCGCCTCGTCGCTCACTGGAAGGACAAGTTCGATTGGCGCAAATCCGAAGCGGAGATTAACAAGCTCCCCATGTTCACCCGAGACATTGAAGTCGACGGCTTCGGGGCTCTTAACATCCATTACCTCCACCAAAAGAGTGAAGTCAAGAACGCCATCCCTCTTCTCTTCGTGCACGGCTGTAAGTCCGACTCTTCCTACATACCCGAATCTTCGTGCTCCCACCTTCGAATAGGCGTTAATGCTAGTATACTTAGGGCCAGGAGACTTCCTCGAAGTCCGCAAGATGCTCCCCTTCTTGACGGCAAAGTCGGCAGACCATCCTAGCTTCCACGTCGTTGCCCTCAGTCTCCCTGGCTTCGGTTTCTCGGAGGCACCAAAGAAGCCTGGCTTCGCCGGTCGTCAGTATGCGGAGGTGCGCACGGGAGCCAGGTACTTCTCTAGCGTATCATAGGACTAATCTATCCATGTAGGTATTCACGAAGCTCATGTCGTCCTTGGGTTACGAGGAATACGGTAAGTCTTCGATCCGTAGCTCAACTGTACCACGATTAGGCCCTGAACGCTTCTATCAGTATACCAGGGTGGAGATTGGGGTCATTTGGTAAGACGCTCATGTACACGTCAACTCAACATCCTAACAATCACGATTTAGCTTGGAATGCATGCCGTCACTCACTATGGTCACAAGAACATCAAGGCCTGGCATACCAATATGCCGGCGTACGTTTTCTATGCACATCTCAAGCTGACTGCTGAATTCCTTCACTAACCTGTGACGCTTGTCATTCTAATGCAGTTGCAAGCCCCCGACGTTCTTTTCCCATCCCCTGGTTTTCCTCAGCATGTTTACGATTCCATTCAGCAAGTCGACGAAGGCTGGGCTGGAGCACACCATGATATGGCGCAAGAAAGGATTTGGCTACTACATGGAGCAAGCCACCAAGCCACAGACGCTCGGATACGGTCTCTCCGACTCGCCCGTTGGGCTCCTCGCGTGGATCTACGAGAAGCTCGTCGGGTGGTCGGACAGCTATCCCTGGACTGAGGATGAAGGTAGGCCCAGACTAGCCTTCTCGACGTGCAACACTGATCGCTGAGTGCGTGCGCATGCAGTCATCGAGTGGATTTCCATCTACTGGTTCTCGCGCGCGGGACCAGCTGCCGCGGGACGTATCTACTACGAGATGACCGGTGGTGGCGCGCATGACACATGGCAAGGTACTAAATGGACGTCCGTCCCAACTGGCGTGTCCTACTTCCCCTTCGAACTCGTCCGTTTACCCCATGCGTACGTATGCCAGTCAACCTCAACGAGCCTTCGTCAGCTTTGACGATATATCGTTGCTTTTCCGTCTTACAGGTGGTCGCACACCCTCGGAAAGCTCGTGTTCGAATCCGAGCACGAGAAGGGCGGCCACTTTGCTGCGTTCGAAGCGCCGGAGCAGCTCGCGGGCGACTTGCGCAAGATGTTCGGCAAGGGTGGGCCTGCACATGGGGTTGTGCCAGGCAAGAATGGGTACGATCGATGTGGGTGGAACCTCGCGTGGTGCGAACGCTTTTATAGGCTCGAAGACGACTACTCCTTACCCTCCGGAAGTATGCACGTTTGGCGTGTACGTCTCGAAGTCTGACGAAGCTATGGATGTTGCTATTTGATATACCCCATTTGAATTGCATGACATACTGAACTTGGGCTTCTAGTTGAGCACTGTCATGCGGTGCACATGCACATAGCAACATCCGCGATTCCGGGATATCGAATGAAATTCATGGCACACGTCGAGACTCGAGAGGGCCTCGTGTCAGGCGCGATCAGCAGTGGACAAACAACGCGTAAATGGAAAGCGTTCGTCACTCGCCTCGACTCCTTGACTATATTTGGCACAACACTCCGTCGTTCCTGCGTGCATTGGTAGGGAATACCATGCATGCTCTCGACGAGCCTTGACTGCAGCGGAAACATCTTGAATGTATTGAGTCTCGCTACGATTCTTCTAATGCGTCAGCAGCGTAACTTCCCCGGGATGGCCGGGCTTTAGCCTGGGCCGCATCAGCTGACAAAGTCCTTGGCTTACACCCTAGTCATCTTCCTTCTGCGCCTCCGAACCGTGATCTTCCAAATACGAGAATGAGGATCGCGCTTCATCCTTCAGGCCTCGAGGCCACTTTTGCCTCTCCGCTGAATCTCGCTTAGACATAGCCGAGGTAGCATTTATACATTCCCTCAAGGTCGAACAGTCGCATTCATCCAAGCCCTCCTAGCCCAACTACGACGTCCATGGCAACCACAGAGAAGCCGTTCACGCTCTCAGTATCTGATACTGATCTCGACCTTCTCAGGAAGAAATTGGAGTTCGCGCGTCTCCCTAATGAGCTCGACGGCGCAGGATGGGACTATGGCGCGCCACTCGCGGACATCCAACGACTCCTCTCCCATTGGAAGAGTGCGTACGACTGGCGCAAGTCTGAAGCTGAGATCAACAAGCTCCCCATGTTCACACGGGACATCGAGGTCGAAGGCTTCGGATCGCTCAACATCCACTACATTCACCAAAAGAGCGACGCCACGAACGCGATCCCTCTGCTTTTCGTGCATGGCTGTATGTCTTTTCGCGCCTCGTCGAACCGTCCATACGCTCATCTCGTGCTACTGCGAATCCGCGCTAAACCCGCTGACATGTGTGTGTCCAGGGCCGGGGCATTTCCTCGAAGTCCGGAAGATGCTTCCGCTCCTGACAGCGAAGTCCCCAGATTACCCCAGCTTCCATGTCGTTGCCCTCAGCCTTCCTGGCTTCGGTTTCTCTGAGGCACCGAGGAAGGCTGGCTTCGCTGGTCGTCAATACGCCGAAGTATGCCTCGTCAGCCGTAATCCCGCACCTCACACTCTAATACAATTTCGCGCCAGCTACTCAACAAGTTGATGCTTGCCTTGGGATACCAGGAATATGGTATGTGCATGGAGCCCGTATGGTCCATTTTTTAGCTGCTGATGTGATGTCCAGTATATCAAGGCGGCGATTGGGGACATCTGGTGAGCCCCTCAAACTCCCCAATCCGGCTCGCATTCGACTGAGCGCGACTTCACCTGCTTCAGCTAGGAGTTCACGCCGTCACCCACTATGGACATAAGCACATCAAAGCTTGGCACTCGAATATGCCCATGTATGGCCTCTTGTAGCCATCTATTCATATTCCTGTGCTCACCTCTACTACAGCTGTGCTCCCCCAACGCTGCTCTCGTACCCGCGAGCCTATCTCAGCACTCTCTTCGACAGAGCAGCGAAAGCCGGTTTGGCGACGGGCCTAGCTTGGCGCCGCAGTGGAATGGGATACTATCTCGAACAATCCACCAAACCGCAGACGCTCGGATACAGTCTCGCCGACTCGCCCGTTGGGCTTCTCGCATGGATCTACGAGAAACTCGTCGGGTGGTCGGACCAGTACCCTTGGACTGACGACGAAGGCGAGTATAGGTTTCTCCGGGACAACATCGTTCTCAGCTAACTTATGCGTTCACCTGTCCAGTGATTGAATGGATATCTGTCTACTGGTTCTCGCGCGCCGGTCCCGCAGCATCCCTTCGCATCTACTACGAGATGACTGGTGGAAACAGTCATGACACCGCAGAGGGAACGAAATGGACGTCCGTACCCCTCGGTGTATCGTATTTCCCGGGAGAACCTGTTCATCTCCCCAAATCGTGAGCGATGCGCACTCCTCCTACTCCCCCGGTGTTCTAACGCAGATACTGTACTTTTGTCGTTCACAGATGGGCGCACACACTCGGCAAAGTCGTCTTCCAATCGGAACACGACAAAGGTGGTCACTTCGCCGCCTTCGAGGTGCCGGAGAGACTCGCTGGCGATATGCGCAAGATGTATGGCAAAGGCGGGCCCGCCTACGGCGTTGTCCCAGGAAAGAACGGATACGATTGAGGTGGCGGTGTATATCTGATACTTGGATGTCCGAGTGGGTGGTTGTGTATTCAACATGTGCCGCTTTCTCTTCAACGTTCGCACGCAGAGGATCGCGATTGGCAACTCTAGATCCTCGTTGTTTACACAATGCCCCTGTTCATCCGCAGCGATGTGTGTGGCAATACAGCTTGATCTGAATTGATGGAATTACATCGAACCGTTTACGTGCAAGAGGACGATCGTGGTCACTAACATGGTACGCAGACTGCATGTATACTCTGTTCTCTGCAAATCACCGTTTTGGCGTCTTAATCTCGACCAGGCCCTCCCGAACAGCAAGCAATACGAACGACTACAAGCGACGCATGTCACTCATTGGAGTCAGCCTCACCCGTGGTCCCAACCACAACTCCGATTCCGCACCGCGCTGCTATATCTCCCCCGACCCCTCGGCTGACACTCTTCACCTACTCTCTCCCCCAAACCACCACCTACCCACTCACCCCATACCATTAGCCAAGCTGCTGTGCAGTCTGCTCCTCCTGCTTTTCTTCACGATGGCATCCTACCACTACCAGCATGCCACCGCCTATGTTTACACCTACGACGCCGCCACTGGTGCGCTCACCTCGCAGCTCATGCGCGTCCCTGGAGGATGCCATAGCAGCAGTAGCCACCGTGCGCAGCGTTCGCCCTCCCCCAACCCCCTCGAGCCCCTGCCAACCCTCGGGAAGGACACCAAGGGACTCATTGACGAGGTCATCATCCGCCGCGGGGAGGCCGTCTACTTCATCGAGCAAAAGGCGGGCCAGGCGCCCACCACTATCAACGAGAGCGAGAAGGAGAACGTGAGCGTGGAGGGGAGGAAGACGGGGAGTGCAGTGCGGCGAGTGATGCGTGAGGTGCGTGAGGTGGAGTTGATGGCGCGGAGGCTCGAGGAGGCGCTGTGCATGGACGAGGAAGCGGACGATGATGAGGACGAGGAGGATGACAAAGATGACGAAGATGACGAGGACGAGAGCGACGATGAGGACGAGTCTGATGAGGAGAGCGACTATGAGGAGGAGGAGAGCGTGATCAGCGAGGCCGAGGCGAGCTTGTTCGGGGGCAGCGATGACGAGGAGGAGGTGAGCGTGGAGGTGTCGGTTGTTGAATGGTTCTGCGCGGAGGGCGAGAGCGAGAGTGACGAGGATGATGACTGGGAGGCTGTGACCGATGTGGTGAAGGAGCGGGCTGTGGCGCTCTTCGGGGACGAGGACAACTGGGAGGCCGAGCTCTTCGGCGAGACCGAGGACGAGGGCGAAGCCAACCACATGGACGTTGACAAGAACGAGACCGCCATTGCCCTGGAAGAAAACGAGCCCCCGGTGGGCCCCAAGGTTCCCGCTGTCGAACAGTGGACCTGCACGGAGGACTGGAGCCTTCCTATCATGCCCCTGCCGAGCACCGACTTCAACGTCCTCAAGCTTGGTTCGGTGGGGGCACAACTTGCGGGCAAGACCATGCCTGTTCCCGTAGTGGCTCCCAAGGCCCTGTTGCAAGCGAGCTGCCCGGGGACGGGCACCGAGACCTGCGGCGACTCTGGGGGTACTGACATTCACAGATCTGCTAGGACGACCTCTGGGACTAAGACGAAGATCAAGGAGGCCGACCTTGGGATCAGGACCGACGTGACCAGAGCCGATGAGGTGGTCCACCATCCTAGAGCCGACTCCAGGAGGAATCCCCAGGACCATAGAGCCGACCAGGACCATAGAGCCGACCAGGACCTTAGAGCCGACCTTGGACCCAGTGCCGACTTTGGACGTAGAGCCGACTCTGGACGTAGAGCCGACCGAGCCGACAGCGGACCTAGAGCCGAGGTGGTGGCCAACGCGAGGACCATGGCGGCTCCCAGGACCAAGGCTGACGTGAGGACTGTGGCCGACGCGAGGACGAGGGCCGACGCTGGGACGAGAGCCGACCAAAGGATCCACGCGACGAGGCCGATAGCGGGGACTAAGAGGACCATGGCTGCGACGACAAGGACCGTGGCCGACCAGAGGACTAGGGCACCGACCGACCATAGGACGAGGACCGATCCGGAGGCCAGAGCCGACGTGGACCGCAGAGCCGAGGTCGGGGTCAAGCCCATGGCGTACAAGGATCATATGGCAGGACCACCGGGCGCACCGACGAGTAGGCCCCCCAGGATGGACGCGAAAAGGACGAAGCAGGCACCGAAGACGCAAGCTCGGGCCGCTAGGGATACTAACCATACACAGAGAGTTGCCGGATTGCTGAGATCCCGAACGTCGACGGTAATAAAAACAGCCACAACAGCGATAGCCAACATGATCGCGAAAACGAAGAGTGCAGGTATAGCCAGCGCGCAGTTGTCTACTAACGCAGCAGTCAGCCTAGCGCAACGCAGAACGAAGACAGCCCCAGAAGCATCTCCAACAGCCCCGACGACGCACGTCCAAACTCCCGGTAGAGGGACGAAGCGCAAAGCCAACGAGGACGAAGACAACAGCACGACGACGCACGATCCACAAGTTGCCGACGCTCTAGCAAGGACCAAGTCGCTCGCCGGGCTCAAGTTCAAGAAGATGAAGACGTGCCACTCGATCCTGACGACGGAGAAAGCCAAGGCCGCGACGTCCAGCACGAACATAGGCGACCCCAAGAGGCGCGAACAGCAAGGTCAACAATCGCTGTCCTCCCAGATACGATGGTGCCTCGACGGCGATCAGAAGCTCCCGCCTCGCAAGTTGGACCACGACTCCAGCCTCGCTGGACGCAAGCGCAAGAACGACGAGCGCGACCGAGCGAACGGCGACGGTAAAGAAGAGGGCGAACTCTCCGACTCCGAAGACGACGTTCCACTCGCGAAGCGCTACAAGAGCATGCAGCTACCACGAAGGTCAACGCACGATCCCCGGGGCCTCGCAAGACCGACGACATCGGCCGGCTCGCCACAGCGACGCAGGGACGACAGACACCATCCACGGATGAGGACGGCCGGAACGGAGAAGACGATGATGTCGACGGTGGTGCACCGAAGGCCGCAAGCAACTCAATTCGGACGGTAAAGGCTCGGGCTCGTTCATGTGTGCTTCCGGGGTTCTGGTTCGCGTTTGATTGTTTTTTCGGCTTGGGTTTCTGGTGCTCGCTTGGTGGTCTGTGGGTTCGGGATAGATATGCACTTGAATTCTCTTCGCTCGGCGCTTGCTCTCCCATGGACCAGTTGCTGCTGACTTTCCTACGACAGATTTCGCGCAAGGTTACGGGAGTGGAGATTAAAGAACTAAACGCGGGGCCTGTGGTGAATGCAGGTAAGCATCGGGGACGAGCGCCATTGCTACGATGCTGACCTACCTCAAAGCATGTACTGGAGATGGCGGCGCGAAGGAGCACAGACAAGTTGGACATTCTCTCCCTGTCTTCACAGAGGTATGTTACCTCAACGGTCGTAGCTACGATGGTGAAGCTCATGTGCCGTTAGGACAGGGGGAGTACCTGAACGAACTTCAATCATCAAAAGTCGAGGTTTTCAGATATTCATCCGCGAAGGTATGTGGAGACCTATGACGCTGTTAACGTTCAACCCTGACGCGCTTGAACTGACTACAGGTTACGCTCGTCAAGCACGAAGACGGACGATTGGGTGGGACGGTTGATGGATGAGCGGGCCGAACGGGACGTAACGGAAAGAGGGTGAGCGAACTTATCCCAACATGTGAGAAAGACGAGGACTGACCATCGTCGCCTCAGGACGGATTGTCGTTGCAAGTCTTGGACAACATCATGACTCTCCTTCATGCCGAGCTCTGATACCCCTATGCTCTCGGTTGCTTCTCGCATGTCTTGCGTTTGTAACTCTCGTGGCTCCGAATTGGACTGTCTGTGCCCATCGGCCGCCCTGCTCAACCTTGTGTGACGATGCCTGGAAGTTTTCAATGAGGTTCCTGTGTGATCCTAAGTTGGCAGACGATAGACAGAGGATAGCTATTCCCGTCCACAAGCAACACACTTAAGCATACAACAAGGAAGACCAGAATATCTCAGCTAACGCTACATTGGTTCGCAATGCGACGCATGCGCCCCATCACGACGGATAACTTGGAACACGGATCCGTTGGACTACAGCACGCTTCGGTGTATGCGTGCGGTCTCGGGCGTTGCCCGCCTTCTGCACCTCTTCCCTGAGTGCACGCAATTCTGCCGTCATGCTCACGATACCGACCTGTATAGATCTGGTGAGTTCCACCAAGGCATCAAACTGATGAGCCTGCATCTCCTGCGCCATCGCGAGGTGATGCTGCAGGATGGCCTCCCATTGCGGCTTTGGCTCCTGGGGAAGGGGAGGGCCAGCAGAGGCAACTGGTGCTGACGGTATGAATGGTCAGTGCGATGATCTCGAGAATACGAATGAGAGGCGTCATCATCAGATCATACTAGGCTTACCTGTAGAACCGACAGGGCCCAACGAAACAATGGACTCCATCCTGTGGATTCCTTGACTCTGCGGCACCTCCGCCACCGGCGTTGACTCTCGTGTTCCGGCTAATGCCTCGGAGTCCATGTCCTCAAGGGTCATAGTGGAAGCGTGGCTTGATTGGCTAGTAGCCATGTAGTCCTCATCCGGCAAGGACACAGGGGATAAAGGGCGACAGTACGCGGAGGGCAGATTGTCTCTATGATTACTTGATGGGCCGAATGGGAAAGGTGTCGGTTCTCGTTCATCCACCACAGATAATGAACTGGAGTCCAAGTGTTAGCGAAGGAATCAACCTAGGAATTAGTGTCACGTACTATGTTGTATGACGGTATATAGGCGGGTTGGGTGCCAGTGAATGCGCCACCGCATGGTGCGTAGATGGGTCTATATCCATGGCTGACTTCGTCCGGCCAATCTTGACGATACTTTGAGCCATTGATAATCAGGCAAGTGTGCAAGTCCGACTATGGTTCAGAGGGGATGTAGATGTGTGATAGGCGACTTTAGAGAGCCAGCTGTGTCGAGTCCTACATATATCGTGCAGATGGGACAAAGAGATAGCATTGAAGCGGCACATCTTTGGTCTGATCGCATTCGCGTTGCGTTGAGAGTGTTTCCGCTTTGAGACCCTCTTGACGGATGGTTACGGCGGGAAAGAGTCAATGCTGGCACAAAGCTTTCGGCATATGTATGCTCTCGATGAGCTCAGGTCCTGAGGATGATNGGGGGGAGCGAACGAGAAAGCGCCGAAAACGCGTCAACGCTAGACGCCGGTTACAGACGCTGGTGATTCCACTGCCAGTTCCATAACTTCCAACTTCCAACTTCAAGTTCGAGTCGATAAACAACTCACCGCCACCTGCCGTCACCGCTGAGTCCAACACTCCAGTCCTCCAGCTCTCGCATTCCTACTGCGCTTGTATCTATGACCTAACTTATCTTATGCATCCTGGCCTAGTGTACTATGTTCTCCCTAATGACGGCCGACGGTTATTCCGTGTTACCCTCAGCTCGCTGTTCTCTACCCATGTCTGTGGGCGTAGACTTGCATGCGGTGAGTCGTTCGGATCTGCTTTTGTTGTAATTGATGCGAACTGATCAGCTCAGGGCGGTACAGAATCGTTCTTTAGCTGTCCAGAGAGTGATCATTTGACTATGAGGTACATCATCTACGGCTGATTGTCCGTTCACATAGGATCACCGACAGGACGACAATGTTACACGCAACAGCGCAGTGCGGCATGTTTGCAAGCGCCATCGGGCCATCGGTGGTCTTGGCACCGGGTAGGAACGCTCACTCAGGTCAGTGAACTTCGACAAACCCACGCCCTGTTCCGTTTCAAAGATATGTACTCGCAGGTAGGCTGCCATTGGTTCTGTACGGATGTGGCGCCAGCTAGACCCAGTAAAAACTTGCGGGTATGGTCGTTCAATGGGCATGCAACATAAACCGAGAGTCAGTCGGCCATGACCGGTATCCAACAGGTTCCCACTGGCACATCGCCGCCGCAACAGTGGATACTAGAGAACGGTTCGAAATTGAGGTGAGTATATGACAGTTCGCAACATGCATGCATGCACGGCGACCACCGCTGTTGTTGTCCCATCATTATGGTCTAGCCATGGTGGCGAGCTGACGACTGAGCAGTGAGCATCGTTGTGCAAAGACGTCATTATCAAGTTTTCAGAGAGTTTCCATAACCGTTGAAATGATGGGAGACACTGCCACGCGGCTTCCACGCTCTCGTCGGCGCCGTCGGCACGCACCTCAATGTTCCTGACCCGAGGCTCGCTGCCCCCCGCCTTGTTCTCCGCCCGCAATACATGTCGAACTTCGGAAGTATCGGGGTAATGTGGTGTACAACTTCATCCTACATACTTACATCGATGTGATATTGTGCGTACCACAGAAGGATGCAGAGACATTCACGCTGGCGAGATCCTGAGGGCCCGGTCCCGAGTCTTCCGATCAATTATTACTACGCTGATCGAACCCATGCAACCACCATTCAGCCGAGGCCTCGCCAAGTACAAAAACGGGGACCTGGCACAAGAAAGGCAAATCGCCTAGAACCCACCGAAAATGCTGTACACGCTCTGAGGGTGAAGCTTTTTCGCCGGAAAGCTGAGGCGAACGGACAAGGTGCAATACCCACCTGCATCATTACGCCCATCAGCTCTTCGTCGACTCTGTCCACCGACCCCTGCTTCGTTGTTGACATCCTGTATCCTCGGTGTCGCGTTTGAGTCACATCTGGCCGTGTCGTTACGACTGCGTAGCGGTATCTTTTCCACACTAGCACTCTCGCGGCCCCGAAGCCCTTGCCGCTTGCCGGTCCTGCTGGCACAACGCAAGCACCTGACGGTGAAGCACGTCTAGCGCACAACCCCTTCTCTCCTCAACACCACCCCTCACACCACTCGCTGTCGCTCTTTCGTAACCCTGTCTGGGAACTCGGACCGCGGCAATCATGCCCCGCATCCAGAGCTTCCTTGTCTATACCCTCCTTTCTACCTTCTTGTCGTCTGGAATCTCTGGCAGAGATGCGGGGAACACGACCTGTGCAAGCACTCAGCTGGACTGGTATACAGATGTAGTTGGAGAGACACCTTGTAAGTATTCATATCATCTCATCGTTGTCTGTTGTGCTTACGAGCATGCGTCGCGTTCAGGCGCGACCTATCAGCGGCTCAGGCAGATCTGCAATCCCGACTGTGAGTTCATCAGTGTTATCGTATCCTTGTCATGCTTCTTGGTCGCGCCTTACCTGTCTTCGTGACCAGACAGAGTCCCGGCATTCAGACCGAACACGCCTGGAGATAATTGTAATGATCAACTAGGTGAGTACGTCTTGAACTCATGAACATCTTACATTCTAAACTACTTCAGCGTTATGCTGTTGCAATTCAATCTCGTGGGCATTGAGCATGCTATGTATGAAGTATGTTGCATTTGCACTCAGCGTCCTTATCGGTGATGCCTCACAATGCTCCTCCAGCTGCCAGTTCGACGCAGCAACAGCCAACGCTGGGATTGACGCCGGTACGTTGCCTATCTCTGCGTATTACCGTCTCCCGGTATCATTGTATGCTGTAGGGAATGGCGCATATACCATGTATGCCGCAACATGTGGCAACCCGACGAATCACACGTGAGCCTCACAGTCGTTCATCAGTATACCCCGAGTGCTAATTCAAGACCATGTAAGTCTTCCGGGCGATATTCAAACCGCCGTCTGCAACAGAGAAATCAAGCTCGACCGTAATTTATATGGCCTCTTTTGGGACACTGGCGCATGGTACGAATCCCTTTGTTTCGTTCGGCGTGGAGGCGCTTACAAGACATTGCACGCACAGGTTTTAGTACGTTATACACCTACTGCTCTCTATTCATCAACGCTTACATGCACGCAGCGCATATACCAAGGACACGATGACGAAGGACTTTGCCGTCACCAACAACAATACATTCACCCACTGCAACTCGACTCTTCAGCCCACGTCATCCGAGGGCACTACATCTACCACACCGACTTCGAGTCTGCATAGCCACTCGCCGTCCGACGCTCTCACCGGCCCCTCATCGACGAGCACTGCGTCATCGAATTCGTCCACACCTATCGCTCCAATCATAGGCGGTGCCGTGGCCGGCGTACTCGGGGGAGTTGCTTTGGCTCTCCTTGGCTTTTGGCTCTTCCGTCGGAGTCGGCGGCGACAAGGCCCGAAACCGCTCGATCTCAGCAAAGAGTACAGTGGGCGTGAGACGCCGTACGAAGACAACCAGCAAGTGGCCGTCGTCACGCCCTTCTCCGCGGCTTCGGACGCGAGTAGTACGTCTACATTAGCTTCAGTACCAGATGATTATGGTCCTCACAGCCCGATCGTAGACTCTGGTTATGGAGGAGGGAAGGGCCCCTCTGAGGAATTCGCTCTCCTGCCAAGGAGCCTCCACAATGCGGAGAAGTTCTCCGGTCGCTGGGGAAGTTCCCTTTCGCTCTCGAGCGACGCTGAGCGACACGAAGATGCAGGACCTGTACCCGCGCTTCAACGTTCTGTATCCGGCAGATTACCGCCTGCCTACCGCCGCTCATGGGAAACATCCGAGGCTCCTGGCTCGGACCTCGACGTCCCAGCATACCTTCCTCCGCCCCAGTCGCCTCGGGAGGATATGTCCAGCTACGCTACAAGTAGTGTGGCGGAGACACTGCCGCAGAGGCCCACATATGGAAGAGACGTGAAGGTTCATCCTCCGTCATAGCGTTATGACGGACGCCTCGACGGACCCTCTGGCTGTGGCAATGTTTCTTGTTTGACCCTCATATATAACTATCCTGTACACTCTTTTGCTGACATTGCTCTGCGAGTATATATAGTGATCGTCCGGGTTTACGCAAGTATGACTCTTGCGGTCTTCGTACTTGCGGTATGTGGACCACCTATACAAAAGTACCAGTTTGCAAGATCATCATTAGGCTTCTGCAACGCTCCTACTAATCCTGACCGCGTCTAATATCTAACTATACCCTTTAATCCATTGGCAGGCCCTTCACTTTGCCACTATATCGGTACGTACGAGGTATTTATAACGAGAGGCTCAGAGAGTGATTACAAGGTTAGCAATCCTACTCAGCGCTTCGTCGACGTAGTAATTCTAAACCTCAAAACATATATCACACGTACCCAAGCACTGTGTGTGGGTGCAATATATCATGCCGCCCATAAGCCCCGAACATCCATCGGCACCTGGGTGCACATGAGCTCTCCCTGTCTGCCGGCGCCACGGGTCTCCTCGTATTCATTGTACATACAACATGTGCTGCTCCAGCCGGACCGCAAGGCACCATCCCTCCCTTGCATCGCCCCGTGGAACTTCAGCCATGATATTTATATAAGTTGACTAGGGACACAGTGACATCCCATTCCCTGGTCCTCTCAGCGTGTTCACATCTACACTCATTCCACGACCTACGTCCCTGAACCATCGAGGGTAAGTCTGTCCCATTCAGCTTCCCTATGCATCAACAGTGATGCAGCTTACACTCGAACATGTCGTCCTTACCTCAGGCATGTGGTTACTATCGACGACGCAGGTCGAGCTACGGTTCTTCAACGGGCCCCATGAACTCGAAGAAGGATACGCGATCCTCTCTCACGTCTGGTCGTCATCAGAGCAATCATTCCAAGAGATCCAACAGCTGGCGTCTGTTGGCGTCACGTACGACGATCCACGCATATCTGAGAAGATCCGGGGTTGTGTAAGAACTGCCAAGGCGCTCGGGTACGCTTGGGTCTGGGTCGATACCTGCTGCATTGACAAGACGAGCAGTGCGGAGCTCGAGGAGGCGATCAACTCGATGTTTCGATGGTATGCCGAGGCGAATGTTTGCCTTGCTTATCTGGCAGACACTCCAAATGAATGCCTCCATCCAGAAGCGTCTCGGTCATCGTTTCGGCTCAGCAAATGGTTCACGCGAGGATGGACGTTGCAAGAACTCATCGCGCCTCGAGACCTGGTTTTCATGTCAGCCAGTTGGACTCCCCTTGGGGCGAAGTCTTCCTTGGCAGATGTGCTAGGGGAGATCACGGGCATCGACGAAGCAGTGCTGACGTTCGGTCTGCACATATCCGAGGTCCCCGTCTCTCACCGTATGTCTTGGGCTTCCGCCCGCGAAACGTCGAGGCCCGAGGACGAGGCATACTCACTCATGGGTCTTTTCGAGATCACTATGCCTACCATTTATGGCGAAGGAAGGATCGCATTCCGGCGTCTACAGGAGGAGATCATGAGACGGTCTCCAGATTGCACACTTTTCGTCTGGGGTAACCTATTGCCTACCTACGACGACAGCCCTAGTGGTGAAGACGGCGGTACTAATGGCGGCCATACGGCTGGCAGCGGTTGGGATCCGGATGTCCCAATGTCGGCGAGCGCGCTCCAAAATCCCGTGACTCTCCAGCCACTGCGTAGTCGCCGTAGGCACTTCACCAGCGCACTCTTAGCAGAATCCCCTTCTGTCTTCCGAGATGNCCCCCCGTGTCACCAATGTCCCTCTAAGCCGATTTGAGATAACCTTGCGCGACAACAGGATTTGTGTTACGGACGACGAGATGAAGGTATGACACCCATTCATCAGATGACCGCCTCGACACTGAGCTCACCATTGTTTTGCTCTTAACAGAGTATAGCAACGAGGGAAAACATCATCACAGGCTACGGCATCAGGACTCGCCTTGTTGTCGTCAAAGGGACTCCTTTTTACCTTGCGCTCCTCCCATGCATGACTGATGCTGGCAACTTCATTGGTATCCCGATATGGAGACCAGAGGAACGTGGCGAAGACTCCCCTGGATTCTATACCGGACTCTCGCTGGTGAAGTCCACCCCCGTCCCTTCACGGACCAGGCTACCTTCGATCACACACGTCAGGTTGGTCGAAATTTCTCCGAGGGGCATCCGCGCGCTGGAAGCGCTCGATTGGGAGCCACGACGAATCCATCCGCAAGAGAGACTATTGATGGGTAACGTCGAGACCTTGCACATCAGGCATATCGTGGATTCTACTCCCCTCAAGCCATGGGAGCTGACACTCGAGACCTGTGAGACGGGCCCGCAGGAGGTCGTAATCCCAATGTGGATCTTGGGCTATCTATCTCGTCATGGCTTTGAGTGGGCGGCACCACACACGAAGCCCTCGCTGGTCCTTGGTAGTGTCATCTATCCTCCCCGAGACATTCGCTTCTTCCGCCGGATCGGCAATCTCATGCTTACCATCACGATTGGAAGCTGCCGCGCTCGCGTTTTCTGCTCCACCGTTGAGTTCAACTGGTCGTACGTGAAACCTGAGGCCGCACTCCCGAGTCTGAGGACGGATGGCGTCGCGGGGCTACCGCTCCTCGACATCCTCGAGGTCCACTCCGGTAACGTGCGGCGCGTGAATTCGGGGCCCCAGACCGATAGCTGCGCCTGTAAGCCAAACCACATCGAGCATTGGAGGACAGGGACCACGGCCGCGCAATGTGGTCATTGGACGGCCCATGCGCGTGCTACCCGTTGGCCGCGGCACAATTCTAATTCTTTCTGTCTGAGCATTCGATTGAAACATGCGCTTTCTGACGAGGTGAACATCACATTCACTGCATACCCTACACATGGCTGAGCGCTGAATCTCAGAGCCAGGTTCCCCTTGGAAGCGACTCCTCCACCCTCAAGGGTCCGATCAAGAGACCCATCGAATACATCCACACGCGCAACCCCACTAATCATCTGCTCCTTGCCGACAGCATCGAACTGCCAACATCGATATCCCGACCCCGTTCGAAAAGTGTGTAGGTGGGGTAACTCAGGTTTGTTCGTTGAACCATTACATTCTCTCAGAGTATCTAAAGTCTTCAGTAAGTCGTCTACAGGCACAAATGCTCATCACAACTGCATCCAAATTCCGTCAGTACGGTATCCCCACTGGCACCCTGTGTATCTCCATATCGCGTCCCACCATAATGCACTGGTTCTTCGGAATCAGCTCCCAGTCCTCCTTCTTGTACGTTGTCGGCTCGCTCGCAATGATGACATGGTCTCCATGCTCGCTCTCCGCTTTGAGATTCTGCATCCCATTGTCCACGCCCTCGAGGTCCGGATGGCCAGGGAACTTCCTATTGAGCGCGACGCCCGCACGCGTCGAGATGTACAGCGACGGCGGATGCTCGGTCGCGTGGTTCCTGAACCGGATTGCGAGGAGCTGCTCTCCGTCCGTGATCGCGATGTTCAAGCTCGACGCGTCCGGCGTCTTGCCGACCTTCTCCATCGCTTCCTGCTGAAGCTTGAACACCGTCTCGATCGCGCGTTCCAAGCAGTGCTTCAGTTCCTCCAGCGGATGCTGCACTTCCCACACGCGCGCGCCCCGCCTCTCCTCGAGGTACGTAAAGAACAGCGCCGCGAGCATCTCCGAGTCCGTCGTCCCCTTGACGAGCGCATGCGCCTCGTCCGAGAGCGCGAGAGCCAGCGCGCGCTTGATCTGGTCAAAGTGCGCGACGACGCCGTTGTGCATGAACGCGTACCGCCCAAACGTGAACGGGTGGTTGTTGTAGATCGTGATCGCCGTCGCGCCTGATGCAGCACGGATGTGCGCGAACACGGCGTGCGCGGTCGTCCCCGAGCAGAGCGACTGGAAGACCGGGTCCGTTTGTGGCTGTCGGAGGATCTTGTAGCTCACTGGGCGCGGACCGTCGCATTCGCCGAAATCAGCGCGTGCATTGGAGTACCTGCGTATAGAATGCATGAGAATAGAAGTCCACGCGCGATGGTACAATCAACCTACCACACAAGGCCGAGCCCATCGAGGTTGTATGGGCTGTTGCGGAGGCTCATCTCCTTTTTGGTCGAATCCTTGTCTTTACTGGGCTCGTAATGGAAGAGGTAGGGCAAATAGCGGTCGTGCACCTGCTTGGCGATGGCATGGTCGGGGAGGATGAGGACGTCTTCGAGGAGACACGGCTCAGTGGCCGAGAGGTACGCGAACCACCTGCACATCACGAAGAGCTATCCGGAGAGGTTTGAGGCGATGGCCTGGAGTCCTGGAAGGTGATGCGCATATATAACCCTCGGTCAGGCGGCTGGACAGACTCTAACTGCACGCACGGATTGCACAGCTCCTGCCGCTGTGGAGCTCACGGGTTGCGTTCGTGGCACTAGTCTGGTTTCCGTCAGGCACGTTTCAGCCACGGACCGGTGCCAATTAGCAGATTCTGCATACATGGAAAGAACCCACCTATGAGGCACACATGCAGGCGGTCCCATGCCAGACCTTCTCAAAGATCTCAACGCCGGGGCGGCGGATGTCTGTTGTTCCAAAGGTGCAATCGTGCCGGGCTACGTGCCCTGCAATCGAGTCCACATAAGGCTCAGTATGGAACTTGTCCTCACAATTGCCGCTCATCAACCTCTGTGCATGTATGGAGTTACAAGGAAGAGAGACGATCGCCGGACCACGCAGAGGCCCCGGACGTCATGCCTGCAAGACCGGTCGAATGAAGGCCAGGCCTCGTTCTTGCTTTGAGCACTCCAGGCTGCACCGATTCTTGGGCCGATAAGCAGCGAAAGATGCTATCGATTTATCGCCGTCGGTCTGAGCATGAGGATTGAGAGAGGGACAGAAGGGGACGGAGGGAGCGCTCATGAGATGGATGAAATGGATGGGCAAGATGAGGACGGGGGCGAGCCCGAGAATTTGGAAAGTCAGCTCCAGATCGACATCTCACAGCCTGAGGGCATGTGTACATGTACGATGCATCCGTCATACTGTATCACCGAATTGACGTGGAGATATCAGCGATATGTCCAGTTTGTGGAAAACCATCTATGACCGGCGATATGGAATGGTGTGTGCGGCGTCATCTAGGGAAGGAGAGTGGAATGGTATGGCCTCTTTGCAGCCGCCATCGCTGCGATCCGGGAAGGATGTCAACTGTATGAACGTCGAAATCACGAATGCATCAGGAGAGGTTGGGTTTGGACGTGCTAGTAGTTGACGAGCTTGCTCATGTACGTATATGACTCCAAGGTCAGCGTAGCCGGCAGGAGGGCAGCCAAGAAGGATCTAGACACAGGCTGAGGGCGAGGCAGGGACGGCTGAAGAAGCGCTAAGCGTGGGCGCTGTCCTGGACTACAAATGGGCGCTTAGGTAGGCGCGGTGTGAGTCCGGAAAAAGAAGAAGGTTACCATGGTGCCCATTACTCGAACAGTGAACACGACCACAGCATGGCCTGCTCATCTCCGTCTGCAACTGTTCGATCTTGCAGTAGATGTCTTGTGAAAGAACAGCGTATGTTGCAGAGGAAATTAAGAGAGGAAGAGAAGAGAGGCAGTGTGTTATGAGAAAATGATGATCAGCCGTGGGCGAGTGATGGCGGCCAGAAAAGGACAACAGCAGCGCGCGGTCGGGCGCACTCTTGCACTTTCCTCTCTGTTGCTGTGAGGTTGTTGATCAGTTTCGGTCGAAAAACCGCCAGGAATTGCCTTGTATAGGCCGTGGCTTGTGCGCCAATCGACCCTTGCTCTCCGTTCTCCGTCTCACATCCACAAACTCTCTCTCTGCTCTTCCTAGCAGTCCTCACGCTCCTTTCCCTCTCCTCCCCCCAAGGCGGACGCGCCCGCCCTCCCGTCTAGCCGTCCACGCTCGTCAGCATATCTCTCAGAGGCCTCTACTCTTCTCTTGCGCACCATGCTCTTCGCTTTCTCTGACCTCGTCGTCGCCTCTTTGCTTGCTTCTGCTCTCCAGCTTTCTCCCGTCGCNGGCCANCCCATTCTTCCTTCACGTCCTCTCATGCTCGTCGCTCTTTAGCCGTCAAGAGGGACACTCTCGACGCTCTTCTCGAGCACCGTGGCCTCGGCGATGCCATCTGTGAGTACCTCTCACCTCTTTCCCTCTGCGAGTCAAGCCTCGTGCCTCGTGGCGGCAACTGTAGCCCGTCGTATGTCCACTCCTTGACCCTTGCGCCTGCTTCAGCCCATTCTTGGGCTAATCCGTCTGCGACGGTCATTTGTGAGCGGTGGACTGTGGACGTTTGCTCTTGACAGATGCTCCCAGCAGTTTGCCACAGACAGGTCTCCGTGCGTGAAGCAATGTCTGCTTGCGGACACCAACTTTCTTCCCCTCCTAAAGCCTCTTGTGCTTGCTCGTCAGCGCAGTACACAGCGGGCCTGCAGGGGATGCTCACCACTCCTCTCGCTCACCCTCTGACAAAATCCCGCCCCGGTGATGATCACCCGTCGGTCTTTGATGGCGCTGTCTATTTGAACGACGCGTCATATGGACACCCCTGCTCTTCTGCGGCGCTGGGCAGTGCTCGCTCGACGTCGTGACCGTTGTCGCACTGCAGACGACGTGCTGCCGATCGAGGACGATCGCGCTGTTGTCTAAGGATTGGGCGCTTACTGCACTCAGTACTCTGTCGCCACTAGGGACCACAGCAGTAGCATCGGCACAGCTATCTCGTTGAAAGCCTCGATCGGGTCCAGTCGAAACGGGTGTGATAGTTTACTCACACCTCAGGAAGTGGATGCGACGTCTTGATTTTGTCGTTCCTCATCGCCGTCGTATCAGCGCATATACTGACCTTCGCATACAATCCAGCCGGTTTGGGAAGCACCCTCGGAGGCACGGTAGGCGATCTTGGCGATTTCCTCGGCGGCACCGTCTCGAACGCGGGCGACTTCTTGGGTGATACGGTCAACGATGTCCTTCCTGGGGACGATAACCCCGGCAGCACCACTTCTTTGGTGGCCGCAAGTTCGACCGACCCCGCAGCGACACCGACCGATCCTGCATCGGGATCAGTCTCTCCCACTGCGACAGGCACCGGTACGGATTCTGCAGCGTCAGGGACCGACACTGCGACAGTGAGCGGCTCGAACTCAACCTCCATTGCGTCTGCCACCAACTCGACCTCCCTCGCATCGCCCACCAACTCCACGGCCACGCTCACCGATACTGCTTCTGTCGTACCCACCGGCGTCTCTGATTCTGGCTCGCCCACTGGAACAGACTCAGGTGCCTCGACGGACACCGCCACTTCCGCTCCCGCCTCGGGAACCGATACCCTCACGAGCTCCGCCTCCCCTGCGTCTTCTCCTACGGACACCAACAGTGGTGTGACCTCGACCCCTACCAGTCCTAACACAACAGATGTGACGACCACGCCCACGTCGACGCCGTTCGACCCCATCGGCTCGCTCACCTCTGCTATTGGCTCCTTGACGTCCGCCCTGAGCTCGCAGGTCTCCTCGGCTCTGTCTGACCAGTCTTCGTTGTTCTCTTCGTTGACCTCCGCTGTGGGATCGCAGCTCTCGTCTTCCACGTCCGCACCTACATCCGCGCCCACGGACACGCAGGCAACTGGAACGGGTACGCCCACTGGTACTGATACGTCCGTGCCGACGTCTCCTGTGAGCGGCTCTGGTAACGCGACAGACACCGCGACGGGCACCGCAACGGACACCGCGACTGGCACCACAACGGACACCGCGACCATCACTACGACGGACACCGGTAGTGCGTCGGCGACCTCGACTTCTTCAGGTTTCTCGATCTCGATCCCGTTTTCGATCCCGCCGATCTTCCCGACCTCAACCGCGAACTCGACTTCGACTGTGACATCGGTCATCTCCTCTGTAGGCAGCACGGGCTCCGTGGCGCCCACTGGCACGGACAACGCGACCTCGATTGCGTCGACCGGCACAGTGTCTACTGACACTTCCCTGCCCACAGGGCCGTTGAACGTGACGTCCATCCTCTCGTCGATCTTCCACTCCACGACGACGACGACGACGGACACGACCGGGCCTACGTCAGTTGGGGATAACTCGACGATCACCTCTTCCTCACCTACGGGCACCGCGAACTCGACCATCACGTCGGGAGTGACGTCGCCCACCCCGCCTCCCGGGAATGGCACTACTACCATTACAACTGACGTGTGAGTCCCTCTTATATACCTGCAGTCCGTGTAACTGGAGCTAACTGGTATACGAATACACATACAGCTCAACGATCACCTCGGCGCCTGGTAACGGCACTATCACCACTGGTATTACCACCACCTTCAATGGTACTACCACTACGGTTGGTGTGAACGGCACGATCACCACTGGTGTAGGGAACGCGACCACGACGACCAACGGGACCACCATCTCCTTCCCGTCTATCACTACCGGCACCGTAAACATGACGTCGACCTTGACCACGGAAACAGCGCCCACATCGACGCCTTCGGTCAACTCTGACTTCACGTTCGTCACGCAGACGTCGCTCTTTGTCGCCTCCACTTCGTCGAGCTCCATCGCGACGTCAGCGACTGATCCTGATCAGCCGGTGACTACGCTCTCGGTCTCTGCGCCTACGTCTGCCGCTCCCGACAACGCGCCTAGCCAAGCTCCGCTGCCGAAGGATATCCCGCTCCAGATTCTGCCTGCGATGGGCTCGCACCCCGGTGATGGTGACCTCGATGGATACTCAGAGATTTCGCTCCTCTTCGATCTCGCGCTCGACTGGGTCTTCGTCGCGAAGAACTCGAGTTCATCTTCGCAGATCTTTGCGTGGATGCCTCCAATCCTCCAGACTGCCCTCAACCTCCAGGGTAAGCTTTCATACTCTTTCTACTAATGTATACGCCGCTGACTGACATCTGCAATAGCCAACCAGGTGAAGACGTATGAGCTCAAGGCCTACGTTCCCGACGATTACCATGGCACCCAGGATGTCAACCTTCTGCAGACTATGTGGCTCGGATGGATCCCTAAGGAGTCAGTCGATACGCTTGCCCAACAACTGCGCGTCACGTCATCGGCGTTCTACACGGCGCTCCAGTCGCCCTACAGCGACCTCGCGGCCCACATTGTGTCCAGCTTCCCAGTCACGAACGCTCCGGGTACCTCGGACAGCGGTTCTGGCTCGAGCGAGAACTCGAGCGGTTCGACCTCCGGCGCGTCCTCATCGTCCAAGACGCGTGAGGACGCCATCATCGGTGTCGTGAGCTCCCTCGGTGCTATCGCGCTTCTCATCCTTGCCTTCCTTGTCTTCCGTGCTGTTAAGCAGCGCCGTGAACTCGCCCATCGCCGTCTCTCCGACCCGCACCAGGCCGAGTTCGTCGGTGCGCCGCCTGACGACCACGAGTTCGATCGCGACTCCGTTGGTGGCCAGCGTCGCCGCAGCTTCTACTACGCCGCAGATTCGCTCCGCTCTGCGCCCGCCGAAGCCGAGGATCCGTTCAACCCAGGCATGCGTGAGCGTCGCCCGCCGATCGGTGCGCCGATCCTGCGCGACAACACGATGAACTGGTAGATACATAGCTCACAGAGCATCTCCTACGTCTGGCGCCCCTCGCAAGACGCAGTGTTTTTTGGCGGACACTCGATGTAAAATGATACCACCACTCTGAACGGTCGCCCGCGGCCGTTTAGTTCGCTCCCCCTTCTACCCACCCCCGCTTGTTGTGCCTGTTGTTTGTTGGGACTCGGTCTTTTGTGTGCGTGTATGGGCTATGGGCGGTTCTGGGCGGGTTGTTCTTATGGGTTACGCGCGCTGACAGCCCTGGGCTCGGAGGCATGGAGCGTTGTGCCATCACCACAGTCGCGGTCTGTCTCCCTCCAACCAACACCACCCTCCTCCGATCCGACCACGCCCTCTGCACACAGGTGGCCTGTCCCGCGTAACGTCGTATCACGACCCCTCCCGCTCCTTTTTGACGACTTTCCTTTTTCGCTTCGTCTCGTGTCCATACCATAGGTTCTTTTTCAATATTTATTCGCTCTGTGGTTCGCTTCCGCCGTCGCCGTCGCCGTTGTTGCAGGCCGGTCGGAGAGCCCGCCAGAGCCGATCCCCTTTGACACGGTCAGGACCCAGGACCCAAGCTTGTGCGCGTACGTGACACCCGGCTGGAATGGATCCTTGTATCTCCTTTACCCAGCCGATATGTTATTACACGCATTCGGTCTTGGTCCGCTTTTTTACAAATTCGCGTCGCGCTGGCTGCCACAGTTCCCCCTCGTTTGTAGATGTTGTTTTCCTTGGAAGTACTGTTACTTATTGACGTATATCATACTGATTTTTCTCCCGCCGCCCCTCTGGTTCCTGGTTCAATCTTGAAATTGAAGTAGATGATGTGTGCACACGGTGTGATCACTGGGTCTGGAATATGCAACATGTTGCCTATATGCGCGTCAGCAGCTTGATTGGGCGAGAAGATTCATTCATGGCATATCAGGCACATGTTCATGCCAAGATCTACACTTCGCCAGCCAGCAGTTGTTCCTTGAACCGCTGCACGATCGGCACCATGCCGCCCTGGTCCTCCGCAAACCCAAGGCTGAGCGCATACGAGTTGTCAAATCTCGCCGGCCACGACGACACGATCCGCCGATTCGTTGGGTCGTCTTCAAAGTGGATCTTTGCAATGGCCTCTTTACCCGCGACCTGTTCCAGCGCCGCTACCTCTTCCTTCACCGTTGTTGTGAACCCGGGGAGGCAGACCACACGTGTGTGCGCCAAGAACTTGTCCGCGGGGACGTGTTTCGCAAACACGATGTTCCGGATCGTCGTCTCGGGGCTGGCGACCCAGAACGCGAGGGTGTCGAGCACGGGCGAGTCGAGCGAGTCTCCAATGGGGCACACGGACTCTTCGCCGCGCAGAGGTTCACGGATGATGCCTGTGGGTGAGCAGGCGCGTTGAAGTGCGTGCCCGAAGTTCAGTACTTAGTCTTGTCATTACAAGGAAGATGAGAGGTACCTGACATGAAGGACGAAGTCGCTGCGGACGGTGCGCCCGCGCGAACGACGATAGTGGGAAGGCGGAGGATACGTCCGTCGACGAAGCCCCGCCTCGTATACTCGTTGATGAAGATCTCGTCGACTAGCTTTGCCATGCCGTACGCGCTCTGGGGAGTTGCGATCGTATCTGGAGTAATCACAGGAGGCTGCTCTGCCGTCAATACCCCTCTGTCAGAACCAGGTGAGATGGAACTCACGAGAGGTCCGCCATAGACGGCTAACGATGAGGTGAAGATGAACTTTATGAGGGTGCCGGACTGCGCGCCTGCATGGCGGGTCGCGTCCAACACGGTGCGGACAGAGTCGATGTTCACCTAGCAAAATCACGACGTCATAACTCGTCGTAACGTGTCCCCGGGTAGATCCAGATCCAAGCCATACCTTGATACCGAAGTCGAAGTGATCCTCCGAGCCGCGAGACATGATCCCATGTAGACAGTAGACAGTATCGGGTGTGCCAAACTCGGTTCTGAACAGGCCTTCGGCCTGGGTAGGGTCCGTCAAGTCTGCCTTGATCGTGATCGCTTCTGCGCCCACAGGTGCCTTTGGCTCAACAACGTCAACGAGGATCAACTTGACGTTTGGAGTTAGCTCGTCCGAGAGCAGAGCACGGGCAAGCTAGAAGCGTGTTAATGTCGTGGGTACCTACGTTCACGTCTGTATCGGTCCTGGACTTACTAGGCTCCCCAAGAAACCGCCAGCGCCAGTGATCAGAACGACGTTTCGCGACATATCGGTCTGTGTGGTTTTGATGCAGAAGGCAGAAGAATCCTTTAGCTGAAACGCACGGTCGTGATGCTCGGCACGGTGATGTCTAGGATTGTGTGACTTTTGTAGATGGTTGGTCCTAGTCAGCAGAGACAGTCTCGTGAACGATTGATCTGCTTAGAATAGTCGGCACTCACTCCTCCTTGATAGGTGGATGCCCGGCGGAAAGTTCGTATGGGTATCACGAGATTCGTCGGCCCGTAGCGACCGGGTGCACCACAAACATGCGGACGTAGACTATGGATCAACGTAGGACTGGGTATTGGCGATGATCACAAACTGCTTCAAGCTTACTATCAAGAATGCTATTGTGTTTAGAATTTATGCCCCAGCGACATCATACATATCGATTCCCACGTGCTGCTGCTGAAAGAGGATGTCAATGGGCACGGTTACAGCTAGGTTTCGCAGCGTCGGAACAACGTATACCTGAATACCTCAAGCATCAAGCCTTGCCCGCCGAGCCGAATAACCCGAAGAATCGCTCGCATACGCTTTCGAACTCCTGTACTGCCTCTTCGACTGCGTCCGGGAATGGCTTTGTCTGCAATCCCTCTGCCAGCTTCTTCGCATAAGCATCCCTTCCCCAACTATTTATATTGATCTGTGTACGCCACGTCAGCGCGCTGGCAGTTTGACACAGGTCGGAAAGATGCCAACTTTCGAAATGCCGTTCTTGATGCATTCTTGGAATAGCTCGTCCGGGAGCTGGTCTGTGCCATGTAGACAAAGAGGAATAGACCCCTTAAAGGTGTCTTGCAGATCTTTCAGACTATGCAGGTGGTCAAATTCGTGCCGCCCAATCACCATCACGAGAAGTACGTACATATCTTGCCTGAAGTTCGGAGGGTTGAGGTAGGCACCATGCAAGTTCCCGATGCTTGGAGCCAAGATCCTTGCTCCCGTACTGAGGCGACCGAGGTTGTTGAGAAGGTGAGCTCGCATGCAAACAGGAACCCAAGATGCTGCATCGTACCCCTCCATGAACTCACGCGCCTTCTCAGGTCTGGTGAGTTTAGCATCAGAGATCATCCTAAGTCCGGCCTCTCCGCCTTCGAGACGACCGAGTTCGACCTCAACGGCAATACCGCACTTCTCCGCTCGCTCCACGTAGGGGCGCGCAAGAGCGATGTTCTCTTCGTCGGTCTAGGAGAGATTTGTGAGTATTTATCATACTTCGGCGGACGTACACCAGCTCACCTCGGCATGGCTCGCATCGACCATAATGCTATCAAAAGCAATACCCTGTTCCGCAAGGGAGAGTGCGAGCTCGATATGTTCCGGATCCGTGGCATGGTCGAGGTTGACGGCAATGGGGACTGAAGCCTGGTGGGCGCTGGCGCATAGTAGATGTAGTGAGCACGTTACATCGCGAGACGTGGCCACAAACAGCTCACGCATCTAGGCAAAATCGGAGCCATGGGCCTTTACCGAAAGCCAACGTAATAGGGAACATCTGAATGATAGCAGGGCTTCGACAGCGTTCGGCCGCACGGACGAGGCCTATCACGCAATTGGCGTCGTAGCTGCACGTATCTATCAGTACCTTGATCATGAAGTAGGGCCCAGTAGCAAGTAATATTAAACTTACCATGTCTGAGCGAGTATGCCGTACCCTTCCACCTCTGCCTTACGGAGGATATTGAGGGTGCGGTTGTTGTCGAGTAACATCACTAGCGTACACAACAGGTATCAACGTGGGTAGCGCAGGCCGTTAGGACCACAGACTGCAAGAGATGGGCGAAGGTGGTGGGATCAATTTGGCGAATGGACGCAGTACGACTTGTTGAATGCCCTGGCTATGATTATATCGTGAACCATGGGTGCGCGTCGGGCCGCCGTGAGGAAGAGGCTGCTATCACCTGATTCCGGTCAGTGCAGTGAGTACGAGCTGCATTGCATTTCGCTGCCAAGGGTGGTGTTCGCCTTCAAGAGTGTAGATGCAACCTCGATAGGCTGGCAGGTCAATAGTTACTGTAGTATTCACGTTCAACGGCAAGTAGAGATCGACTCGGAGAGACTCAGTCCTCCCGGTGAGTAATAAGTATCGTAAACCCACCGCTCACGTGGTTGCCACGTGGGAAGCTGTGAGGAGGAGGAGGAGGAGGAGGAGGAACTAAATCTGAGCAAACGCCAGCCTACTGCCCTCAATGGTCACACGTCCCCTCTACGTTACATGATTGTACTACGCGTGACCTTCAGCTAAAACGTCTACCATGGGGCCAATACTTAGCTTCATATATTATGTGCAGCAGAGATACATCTGAAGACCAGACTTGAATCTGTGACACCACCGTGCAAAAGGTCACCGCAAAGGCAACAGGCATCCAAAAATTTTCACGCAGAGCATTGCGCCAAGCCTCCAAAGAGGCCTGGTGCACAGCGTCTACCTAGCCCATTCTCAAATGCAGGGCAGGCCCAATCCCGCATTCCCCCGCATCCACCACCGCCTCCATGCAGAGGACTAATCAACCACGCTATTCACTCGACTCCTGNCCCCCCGTAGTCTCCCTGCGCTTGTGCACAGGAATTTCCGCCATCACACCCTGCTACCCACAATCCGCCTGCACCCCACGAAAGGGCCAAAGGACAGCGTATACCAAGGCGCCAGAGAACACGCATCGTCTAAACATGGATGATCGCCTTCTGGCCCTCCAGTTCACGTTCTCTCACGCGCCCCCAAGGGGCACACGCTCAGGGTATCACTCGCTGCGCATGCAACACGCCCATCCGCCCGCTCCGCCTTCCTGTGTGTGATGCTCGCCGGCACCGCTGCATACGTGATGCAAGACTCACCGTACCTCCTCGCCAGTCCTCTTACACATCACCCCATCTGCCAACTCAGACGCCTCCAGCAGTGATGACCATCTGGGAACCGTCCATAACGACCGACTGCACTGTCCCACACAACCCGTCACAAGGACGGTATCGTGCTTTCCCTGAGCGACATCGAGAACGAATCTCTATTGGGCCATCCCGTAGGAGGCGCAACTTCGCACAAGGGAGGACCGAGTCTGACGCCGTTCGAGAGGCCGCCAACAATAGCTCGCCGCAAGCGGGGAGGAGGCAGAGAGGCGGTACCAGACAACTGGGTCAACAGAGGCAGGGTTATTGTCGCGCCCGGATACAGCAGGGTTCCCATGCCGAGCAAGCATAGGAAGGGCAGAGCAAGGCAATAAGACGTGCACAACACGCAGGTCTTCGTGTGCGCACCTGAATAACGAGAACGTTTGAAGGAGCTGTCAAGCGGTCCAGAGGTTCAGATGGGTGCAGACGCGAGTCTGCTAAGCGCGCGCTGTCGCATGACAGAATGTGAGTCGCTGCGAGAATGTGGTGGGAGCCGGGTTAGTCGCGCGGCGGGTGTTGGAGCCCGCCTTCCTGTATGGAAGGACGGGAGTTGGGGGTGGCTAGATGGACACGAAGTGGTGACACGAACGACAGGCGCAAGACCCATCGCCGCATGCTCACCCCATCCTATGCATAGCTCCCAGGCCAAGTCGGCGGACTTGCCTCTCAGACACCGCCACCCGTACACATGTGCGCCCGACGCCTCTCTCAACTAGAACGATCAACATACCTACTCTGCGTCGTCCTGTGCATTCTCTTGATGTCCGAGTGACTGCCTCAACCCCGTTCCCCGGTGCTTCCGCACGCCGAAGCCATGCTCATTTTGCTGTGCATGCCAGCACTTCCAGGGACCAGCCAACCATCGCGGCCGTCTTGAGAAGAGACAGCGCGTGATAGTAAGCTCCCTGCGGCGAGCCAAAATTTGCGCAAACATCGCCGGGGTTGAGCGACGCTCTCATAAGGGGTCCTTCGACCCCGAGACCGCCGCCCTCGAGTGAGTCAGAGACTCGGGCATCGCGATGCCCTGTATGTATGCTCGGCTACTCCGGAGAGTGGTAACGTGTGCCGTGAGAGACACACGGATACAGTGAAGTTTCCTCTGAGGCACCAGTCGCAGAATCAAGAAGAGGGAGCAATGGAAGACAAGGCGACCTTGTAAGGCCTGTGCGTGGCCAACCTATCGCAACTCGTTTGACTGAGCTGTCAGTCTGATGTGCGGAATCTGCTCTCCCTCAGGAGCGTACCCACAGAGATACCGCGACGCTTCCCTAGTGAGCTCAGCTGGAGCCAACCATGTAGACAAAGAGACCTCGCGCGTTCCGGCGTCGCTTGCCCTCTTGATCACTGTACATCCACCGCGGAGCAAACGTTGTACGCTGTTCTGTGTGTAGCGGCTCAAGGACATACAGGAAAAAGGCGGGGTCCCGAAGCGACGCTAGCGGAGGTCTGTATGTACTTTTGGCACCACGGTCGACTCTGCCCAGTCGCGCAACACGTGCCGAGGATGCGATTAAGGATAGCTCAGGAGGGGTCATAGCAGACAATGATTCAGAGCTGAACGCCAAACGGGAAGGATACACACTCGCAAGATCCAGACGACGCAAGCGTGCACACCTTGGCAGAACTATCACTGATTTCCGCGCAAGAAGTGGCATTGCTCAACCACCGACACTCCCATAGCACATACGTCCCAGAGCAGAAGTAGGACAGAAGCGCACCCTGTAAACACTTAGGGTTAGATCACACTCTGGGTTAGAGAGTGGAAAAGGTTGGCTGGGGGCGCGCATCGGCGACCGGTAGGGCGAGGACAGCCACGGCGAACGAGGACCCGGGGCGATGAGGGCCGGAGACGAGCACAGAGCAGGAGAGCTAGTGTTCTGGTATGGTGGCGAGAGACGGATTTCCATGCGAAGGCGAAAGAGCGAGTGTCGTCGTCGAGAGCAAGCTTGCCGTTGTCCTCGAGGCCACGCTGCTCAGTTGAATAGACGCTCAACCAAACAACGCGTACACATCAGCCACCTGCGCGTTTTCTCACGTCCGACTCCCTTCTTTCTCTGCGACCACGATCCGTCTCAGTAATACACTCAATCATTCTCTACAGGCGTCCCAAAGGTGCAAAATCAGTTATGCCTCTGTCCAGGTGCTCCCAACACAACGCCACGCGCCGAACGTCCACGACGTGATGTACATGCCCTCGGGCCTCGGTCATTCGTGGGCACAACTAGAGCCAGCGCAGGAGATTCGCTAGTCGCAAGACTGCCTTCTGGCTTTGACGTGTTGAACGTCTATCATCCAGCAACTGCACTTGAAGTGTGTAACATCACCAAGCTCCACTCGGTCGCTGACCTAGCTGATTCGCCCTGGCGAGAGCTGTTGGCACTCCACTAACTACAGTACGCTGGGTACCAAATGCGCACTCGGAGGCGGCTATGCTGAGCCGCGTGCGCACATTGTCTAGGTACGCACATATCTCGGGCGATTCCTACGGACTGGGCACTGATGTCGCCCCACCAGTAGTCTCTAGAATTACGTATGACCCTCGCTGAGTTCCCTCTCGCGCGACACTGCTGCCGTGCAGCAGAGGTCGAACAGATGGCAGGCCTCTCCCTCCGACCTCTCTAACGTCCGACAAGCAAGTTCGAGTCTTCGAGTGACAAGTGCACCCCGTGATGGCGGTGGGAAGGCTACGCTGGCGTCAACACTGTGCCGCCACAATCCTTCGCCGCTCTGGGTTTTGACTCGTTAACCATGTGATAGGTTCCGGCCCACCGCCCTGCTGCATGAGGACCGTTGAGTTCGCACATGCTCATTCATCGCCGACAAAGCGGCGACAGCCTCTTTTGATTGACAGATGGACATCATGCTGATGAGTGTTCATGAATTACTGCGGTGCCCTGGTACGTGATACCGATTCCCCTTCTTGGACTCATGGACGGGATTCTCACTGCATTCTACACACCAAGGTACATCCACGGCGCGACTTTTGGCGTATGGGACACCATGATGAGCGACACTATGATCAGAAGTCGCGACTCTCGACGATGTATTGTTAGCAAGACGCTGAACGGGGTTCCGTCACTCCCCCTGCAACTTGGGCGACGACCAGCTCCTCCTTCAGACCCGACCACACTCTCCTTTCTGTCCTATCCTCTTTCCTTTGGGCTCACTGCTTGTTCTCCTTGCTAGGCACCCGTCTGAAGTAAATGCTAGCTCGATACGCTGCGCTTGTGGTCCTGCCTTTCTTGTCTCTCGTCCACCTGTCATGGGCTGGCAATACGACTTGTGCCAGTGGGCAGTTAGACTGGTACACCAGCGTAGTCGGTGAAACACCTTGTAAGTCTTCCTTTCCGAGTCTCGCTGTCCAGCGTCTTCTAAGGCAACTCCTAAAGGCATGACGTATCAGAGGCTGCGTCAGATTTGCGACAGCGATTGTAAGTAGAGCACATATGAGGTGACTTGTATGTGCACTAATAATTTCTCTCTTTACAGACCAAGTTCCCAACTTCAAGCCCCAAACGCCAGGAGACATCTGCGACAGCCAAGTCTGTACGTTAAGTCCACGGCCGGATTGGTGATGATCTGCCTCACTCTCACGTTATAGCTGCGTGTTGTTGCAATACGGTCGCGTTCCAGCTGAGTATGCTTTGTATGAAGTGAGTCGTCGAGGCTTCTGTCATAATCTCCAAGATCCCCACGAATGACATGTGCCCAGTTGCCAGGAAGATCATCTTGACGGTGATCAGGTCGGTTTCGACGCTCGTGAGTATCTTGTGGCCTGACTTCACGCATCGTTTGCCGACATTTGCCCCAAGCCGCGGGCACATATACACAATACCGTGCCACCTGCGGTGCTGGTACCAATAATGCGTAAGCCGCCTTGCGTCCTCTTCCCTTTGAGAGACATCCCTCATGCAGCCCAGTCTCCCGTCAGATATACAGAGTGCGGTCTGTAATGAAGGTATCCGACTGGATGACTACCTGTATGGGGGGTGGAGCGACGGTTCATGGTGAGTCGTCCTATACATAGTTGCATTCACGGCTAAGCACGACCTCACTATATTCCTCGCTAGGTTCTAGTGAGTGCACCTCTCGTCATCTTTGTGCGCGCTAAAACTGATTCTCGGACAGCGTATGGACGAGGGAAAATGCTGAAAGAGATCACGCCGCCAATAATGACAATACCTTCACACATTGCCCAAATCAGATCTCTCCATCACCTACGTCGACTATAAAATCGACCAACACCCAACAGTCCACAGCAAATGGTGCCAGCACGTCCCCTGCAGGAACTACTCCGGCAGGATCTACGCCTAATCAAGCATCCGATGGCCAAACAAACACATCATCGAGCCAGCATACTACAACTACAACAACATCTGGTAATCCTCTAGATGCTACGCCTAATGGAGCAACCAGAACTCCGACGGGCACTCCTCAACCATCGAATAACCCTGTCAATGGGACTTCATCGATGCAGCCTACGGTGCGTATCATGTCTTACACCGTTGCTCTGACTATGCTCAAGTATGTATCTTCATATAGGATGCCAACACTCCGAACAATGCGGCTCCCACTGGTAATGCTACGAGCACGAATGAGACGGTCACCAGCGACGGGCACGGATCTCATGCGACCTCAAATACACCCGCAATTGTTGGTGGTGCCGTGGGTGCCAGTGCACTTGTCCTATTGATCGTCGGGGGCCTCTTGTTCTGGCAATGTCAAGCACGGAAGACTCGTAGTCCGACCGACGGGATCCGGGACCCCTATCTCGACCACGGCCATAGCCCGGGTCGCAATCCTTTCGACGACTCGATGACTATGGCAACACACGGCACGTACGCCGCCGTTGGAAGAGGTGACGTTTGCGTTGCCCACTTCTACGCGTTTCTTCTGACAGATATCTGTTGCTATCATGATCTTGCACAGGCGGTCTGCAACAGAACTTCGCGCCGCTGCGTCAAGGTTCTGCTGATGGACCTGGCGTTACCCCAAGTTCAAGCGCGTACTCGGCGGCCACCCCCGTCTCTGGGAGCGCGTCGAACGAGAATTCGATGCGGCATACCGACGCCGGTGTGACTATTCCCCTGTTCCGATCCCCCTCAGGGAGACTCCCTCCTGCGTACCATTCATGGGCGCACGAATCGAACGCCGCGCGATCCCAGTATCAAGCTAGCCCACCAGAATCCCAGTATCAGGCTAGTGCGCCCGAATCGATGTCTGTACCCAGTACGGCGTACGGAGGCGCAGTAGAGGCTCGCCAGCCTCTGGTTCCTGTTCGACGCGACGAGAAGGAGGAAATGTTGGCTGTGGTCTCATAGCAGTCGCAGAGTCCTCATATGCAGTCCATTCTTGAAGCTTGATTCTTGGTACATAGGAACACCCTCTCTCATTTCAAAGCTCGGACTACGTATATATGTGTAAACGATGTCACTGCTCGCTCAGCATCGGCCTGCGAGATCGCAACGAGTCCTCCCGACAAGTATAGTCTACGAGCCAGTGTAGAACTATTGTATTGCAACGACTGGCTACTGGTATTTCGACAACTGCTACTCTGACAGTGACCGCCACATGAGGCTATCCGTCGTCAGTCATCCTGAGCGCCTGCCCAGTAGATCCGGATCCGGCGTCCTGATATTTGCCTTTTTTCTTCATCGCCATCTTCCAACATGCATGCACTGCAAGCCCGGCTGGCTGTGCTATTAAGTACTGTGTACTCAACGACTCTGACCGAACATGGGCCTTGGTCTTCCTTTCCACATCTCGGGGGGACTCAGTACTCCTTGTCGTCGCACATGTCGACAGAACTCGGATGCCGCGCCATGTCTCTTTGCCGTCCTGGGAACGCGCCTTCGAGATCGGCTTCCGTTCTTCTACTTGGGTATGGCTACAGTAGACTCGTCTGATGATCTGTCCCTTCTGTCTTCTGTCTTGCTTGGAGTACCGCATGGCTCTATTTCTATCGAGGAGCCCACCCTGTGGCCGCGGCCATCTGCCAGACTCATGTTTTTCATCATCAGACAGTATTCAAAATAGCTCTACAAGGCTGGCCACAGCTGCCCCTCCATCAACCCGACGTCGTCCTAACCTACAACCATCTGGTTCTGCCACAACCAGCTCCCCTGCGTCACTGCTGCACAGAGCACCTCTCAGACTCCCGTATCAATGGCAACTATAACTCTGTGGACCCACATGTTGACGAGCTTGTGGTTATTCTCTTGGCACTTAGCACACGCTAGCCCAGGAAATACGACTTGTGCAAGCTCCCAATTGGACTGGTACACGAGCGTCGTTGGAGAAACACCTTGTAATGGATCTCCGTCATCTCCGTGATTTACCGCCGTGGAGGTACTGACATCGCTCCGGCCCTCCAGGTGCTACTTACCAACGGCTTCGCCAGATTTGCAACAACGACTGTGAGTTGCTAGCTGGGCGCCGCCTATACGTCCTACACGCATTAGTCTGACATGCGTCTCACCTACAGACCAAGTACAGAATTTTGGCCATGATCCTCCGGGCGACCATTGCGATGATCAAGTTGGTGCGGCATGATGTTCAGTTGCGGGTTAGCTCCAACTGATGATACGCTAGTGGTGTGCTGCTGTAATACCGTCGCATTCCAACTGAGCATGCTATGCATGAAGTGCGAGTGATCGGACTTGATATCCAGAACTCTGACTGATATTATGAGTAGCTGCCAACATGATCTAGAAGCGGGAGACGTAGTTGGGATAGACGCGGGTAAGTCAGCTTACGCCGCATTGAAGATGCTGCTTTCTCGCCTCAGTGTGATGACTGACGGTGTCAACAGGCGTTGGCACCTACGCTGCTTACCGAGCCAGTTGTGGTGCGGGTACTTCCAACGCGTATGTCAATCCAAATTCCACGACCCGATATGCAGGCTCATCTACCGCCTAGCCTTCCTGCCGATATTCAGCAAGCTGTTTGCAACGAGAATATCCGATTGGACGACTATCTCTACGGCGGTTGGTCGGACGGCTCATGGTGAGTCTACCGTCGCCGCGTCGCGTCGTCTCAGAGAATACGTTTTGACCAACTGTTACAGGTTTTAGTAAGCTCGTTCTGGTTCTCATCGGCATCGCGGGAAACCAGATGCTCATATGCTCATCTGGCAGCGTTTGGACAAGGGAGAACGCAGAGCGCGACCACGCTGCAAATGATAACAATACTTTCACTCATTGTCCAAATCAAGAGTCACCATCGAGTTCGACAACGAAGACGCTGCATGCAGATCCGTCTTCGATATTGTCGTCCACCCGCTTATCATCTGAGTTAGCTATGGCCTCTGCTACAGTAGCCTTGTCCTCTGTACCATCGAGCTCAGCCGCGCCATCCAGTTATGGGCCAGCGATAGGTGAATCGCTCACATCTGTGAGTACTCTCCCTATGCTGCGCGCTGTCGGGACGCACTAAACGGCGCATCCGAAACAAGAGTACGACTCAGCCTAATACCGAATCAACGGGCGCCGTGACCAGCATCGACTTGAGTCCCGCCAGCAGATCGTCCTTTGGGAAGAGCGCTGCTATCGGCGGTGCCATCAGTGCAGCCTGCATATTAGCCCTCGTGGTCGCGGCAGTTGTGCTACGACGTACCAAAATTCGCAAGCGTACCATCAAGAAACCGATCGCGAATGATACTGTACACATGGCGAGCATCATTGTGCCATATGCGATAATTGGCGACGACCAGCCAGGTTAGCAGTCTCGCACCTCATATTGCCTGAAAGACTTGGCTTAGTTGTATGCAACAGAGAGAGTCGACGTCAAAGGGTCTCGTCGCTTCAGTTGAAGAGGCACGGCATGTAACGCGGATATGCCCAACACGCCGTCTCTATGCATTTGGCAATCTGATAACATGTGTCTTGAGATGTAAGATTTCGCGGTTCCACTGTTCGCCCTCATGATGATCCCTGTATTGAGGCAGTACAAAACAAGGTTCCGTTACGCCTCAGATTCCGTTCACGCTGTGACTCAGGCAGCAATGCGTTTCCCTATTGGTTCTCTGCGACACATGTCAAGTACGATACAAAGAGTCCATTGCAGACCGGCGCTCATTCACCCGACACATCTACAGCCCGTTCAAGACCCAGTGCGGTGAGTAGATTCCAGGCTTCACATCGGCTCGGCTCAGCATATCACTCAGCGCAAACGGACGTGGAAGAAACTCGTGAACTCTAGCAGCGAGGTCTCCCTGGGACTCCCCATGTGACGCAGATAGTCGTCGAATTTTTCTTCACCTGGCACTTCGAAGCTCAAGATGTCGGAACAGCTTCCACTGTTCGCGATAGTCTCATATCAAGGCACTATATATATCTCGAGCTCCCTTTAGATGGTAACTAAGTTATGGAATCCGTTCATTTGGACCGTAATGCATGCGCCCCATGATTCCTTTCAATCCTCCGCAGAGTTCGTGCTGGGTTGCCCCCAGCAGCTTTGCAACATGTTGTCGACAGATCTCAGGTGCGACGGTAGCTCTCCGACCGCTTCTCAGGTATTGCGCTACCCCCTGTTATGATGAGATGGTGTTTACTAGAAGATGGATAGGAGATGTACACACTGAGAACAAGAAGCATGCCTGCACCAGTAGAACGCGTATAAAAGGACATGTGTGCACGGCCTCCCAATAAGAAACGCGCAGACCGCTCGACCTCGGCATAACTGAGTACAATACCTTAAGGCAATTCCACAAGAACCTCGGGATAGAACGATATATCGATGATAGAATGCAATAACAACCAGACGAAGTGGTACACTCATGCCGTCGGAGAAAGTGCTTGTGAGCGTTAGTCACTTCTGTTTATGAACCACCATGACAGCCCACCTAGGCGACACATACCGGAACCTTCGCGCAAGATGTGATCCAGCTTGTATACATATTTTGCAGCCATTATTCGAAAACCGAGCGTTGATTCATGTGCACGGTCTTTAGATCAAATACCACCTCACAACTCTTCCACTCAAGTACCGTGGGATTATTGCAACCCAGATCCTGGTGAGTCCATTGCCACTACATCTTTGCCGGACACAACGCAGTGAATTGGGCCTCACGTTATATTAGATACAAACGAATCTCCGTGCTGTTGCAATTCTATTGCCTTTCAACTTGACATGCTGTGTCTGAAGTGCGTCCAGTGCCCTCGATTGATATGGCCACCCGCGGCCGCATATATTTACCTCTTACACAGCTGTATCGCAGATCCCTCTGGTATCGACGCACGTGTGTACAACCTTGATCTTGCAGACGCGATTTAGATTGATGTCTCTGATTTGCAGCTAGTAACGCATTTTTTTGACTACGTGCACAATTGTTACATTCACAACACACCGTGCGTCATCATCTGCCACATGTCTGCATATGTTTGAACTCATGGTCTGTGGCGAAAGCCCACCGCAAGGTGCGAAAATACCATACTTCGTCTCCCAACTGCAAACATTCGGGGTGAATAGTACGTGGTGAGCCAACTTAGAACAACCATGTCAGTTAATAGCTTTGCTGACGGTCATATCAACCTAGGATATAGTAAGCAGACGGCTTTCGAATATGTCCGCTGGCCTACCCTTACTCTGTGCGTATCCAGCGAATCCTTCAGAAGCAGTGCTATTGCCATCATTACTACTGAGCACATTCAAACAACAACTGCGGCTGTCCTCCAGATGTCACAGAATTCCTCGTTCACATCGACCTCTGCTCAAACAACCTCCCGGGCTTCTACTGGGTCTGTTATCAAAACAACGACCCCATATCTCACCGTCGAGTCTCCCGGTGCATCGCCTTCTGTTACGTCTGTGGAGTTGGCGAAGAATTCATCGTCGTCGATTCTACGTGTAAGTTCTCTGCCGAACTGTTTGTTTATCTCTAGCCAGTGATGTTCTCTGATTTACACAGACAACCGCAACACGATCTCAGCCAGCCCGTGGTAATACCAGCGGCCCAACAGCTGCGGCATTGTTACCGCACATGCGCACGGCCATCCCGGCCGGTACCATCGTTGGAATCGTAGTAGCGATCATGACGGTACTCGGAATCTCTCTACTCGCGCTATTTCTAGTGCGCCAACGAACACGAAAGTGCGGACCCGCCAGCACACAAGTGGATGAGGATGGGTCTGGAGATCCCCGGAGAAGGAATGCGCGGAGCACGGACAAGTTCCCCTTCTTACCAGCGCCACAAAGTAAGTCCATAATCTGCTTTCTAACTAGTACAGTCCGTCGAGATGAAGCTGACAATTCTGGGGTTGACAATCGAACATGTGCAGCGAGCGAGCTCTCATTCACCAGCCTACTGCGCCGCTTCCGAGCCCCCAAAACCAGCGAAGCACTGCAAAACCGATCTTCAGCGACCTTCGATCCCAACGCAATGGTGAGGCAGGACAATAGAGGGGTCTCCTCCCTGCGAACCTCGTCGTACACCGAACCGCTCCCCGAGTATGGCGCCTGGGACAGGAAGTCGTTCACCACCCGGAGTGCGGAAGCAGACACTAGCAGTGCCGACTTCGACTTCGGATCGGAATCGGACACGCATACTTCTGAGAGAGAGAGAGAGAAGCCGCTATCTGGTTGTGACCGTGCCACACACAAGCGCCGCCCGTGCGCTTCACGTGGGTGAGCCAGTCATCCCGCGAATCCTACGTAGGGATCCCGTTTCCCCCGCAGAAGGGGGGTTGTTGCGTATGTACAGTATCTATGCAAGCACTCGTATACGGTTTCCACTGAGATCCCTTTCGCACAGGTCTTCTGCGCCGCGTCCTGTAGGGCGGAGGGTAAATCAGTGTAGGGTCAAGGCCGTACTGCATGCATCGCAACCTGCAGCAGCAACCACGGTCATCCCCCACGGGGGGACGCGCGCGTAGTCACATACCTGCAGCCTTCTACCAGGGAGCGAGGAGCAGCCTGCAGGCATCCGCCGGGGGGGGCCGGAGGCCATTATACCCCCGTTGTCGTACGTTGTAGCTCCTCATGCGAGGACACTACTATCATGGGCGTAGTTTCGTACAGCTCGAAGACGTCCGCTGTGTAGTCCGCCAGCGCCGGGAGTGTGTCCTTCGTGGTAAGGAGGGCGTCTAGGAAGGCAGACGGTGAGAGCCTGTCCTGTAGGCGGATAAGGGCCGGCCGCTCCGTAAAGACGAGGTTGAAGAAAGAGTCGCGTCGGTGCTGCAGGCGCGGTTCCGGGCAGAGCAGTAGAGCGTGTGTCTCATCTTCAACAGTACCGGCGGTCTTGCAGAAGCGGCAGAGGCGCCATTCGCGCGGGATCGGGCGGGGTGCGGGCGCGCGGCGCAGCCGCTCTATGGCCAGGGGATGCTCCGAGAAGAGGAGCATTGTGATGGCTACCCGTTGGCGCCGCCGGTCCAGCTTCAAGTACTCCCGGAACGTGCACATGGACTTCAGGGAGGGCGCAGCATGTGGCGGGCAGTCATTAGCTATCCGGTGCTGGAGGACTGGCAAGCGTCGCGATTCCCGCACGCGATTGCGGAGGTGGGCCGCGAGACTGCCCGTAATCTCTGCCAGGCACGCTTGGAGGGACTCGGTGGTTGGTCGCTCGTGCACGGGTAACCGCACTGGGACTGGGAGGGCAAGCGCGGCCAGGTGGAGATCGCCCCACCACGAGGACGCGTGGTGCGTCGCTGTCAGCTCCCATAGTTCCGAGAAGGCGGCTTCCACCAGCGGGGGTTTGTCCCGGAGCACGTAGATGAGATAGCGGACTGCGAGCTGGAGCCGTCGGTAGGCCAGCGGCCATATGCCCGTCTCTGTGTAGAGTGGCGTTATCTGAGCGCGCTTGCTGATGCCTAGGGCCCGTCGTAGATAGGTGTGCTGGACGTCTTCGAGATCTGCGATGGCCTCGGGCCGCGCAGCCAGGGCAACCTCGCTCCCTGCAGTGAGGTGTGGATCGACCTGTGCGCGGTAGAGGGTAAGTGCCAGCTGGGGAGGTAGGTGCCCGGTATATGATTCCAGGGACATAACCGCTCCAGCCGCTGTGCGAGCCTTTAGCGCTTTGCGCTCGTGGTGAGCCCGGAAGATGTCTCGCTCCGTCGATGTGAAGGTCATGCCCACATAGGTTGCAGTGGGAACGAAGTGGAGCGGAGCATTGCAGAGCGTGAGCGTGGGGAGTTCGTCGGGCAGAGGCCCATGGATTGAGGCAGCTGACTTGGGGACATTAATGTGTACAAACGTCACCGAGCAGTAGCGCTCGAACTGCTCTAGCTTGCGTTGCATCCCGGGCGCAGAGAAGCATAGGAGCGCCATGTCGTCAGCTTGCTCTAAGTGGGACACCCGGCGGCCAGCAAGGAACACATCATCCGGGTGGGGATCGAGCTCAAAGTCCGAAATGAACAGCAGCCAGAGCATCGGTGACGCTGGGTCGCCAATGAGGATCCCCATGAGGGCTTGGAACAGATCCATGGTCTCGCCCTCAAAGCGTACCACATACCGCAGGTGGCAGTATAGCATGCGGAGCCAGTCGAAGATCGGGCCGCCAGCTCCCCATCGTGCGAGCTTGGTCCAGAGAGTGTCTTGGTCAACAGATGGGAATGCATTTGCCAGGTCCAGGTAGACGACGTAGAGCGTGCGGCGGAGGTGTCTTGCTTTCTCGATTGCTGCTCTGAGTATGAACGCGTTGTTGTAGGTCCGGTGTTTCGCCCGGAACCCACTCTGCGTGTCTGGCAGCCGGCCCGTCTCTTCCGCCCATGCCCGGAGCCGGCGGTCGATGAGGACGGTAAGCGTCTTGAGTAGGCAGCTCTCTAATCCAATGGTCCGATAGCTCTCGGGGTCGCTACCATCCTTCTTTGGCTTCTTGACTGCCGCCACGATCGCCGTCAGCCACGATTGCGGGGCTTCGCCTTCTTCGATGCAAGCATTGAAGAGCTCCTGTAGGCGCTCCGTGGGTATTGCAAGCACGTCCTCATACCCGACCCTGTCTAGGCCCTGCGCTGAGTGGAGGTTGTGTTTACGCAGATGAACCTTCACCGCCTCAATCTCCTCCTCCGAGAACGGCCGGGAGAAATGTTGCCCCACCGTCGTATCACGTGTGCGATGCGGGAGGGTCTGCGAGTACAGGCGATTCAGCGAGTGTTGTAGCGGGTCAAACGAGGGGGGTAACAACGGAGGCGGGTTCATCCGTTCGACAAAGACACTTTTGAGCTGAGAAGCTGTGACTAGTGGGCGTCGGGGTTTGACACCGGTCAGCCGTCGGTATGCAGACCAGAAAGAGGCGGGCGTTGGCGCGTGCACAAGCTGGTCGAGGTGCTCTCTCCGCCGGTCAGCTAGAGGTACCACCTCTTGTCCTGTGCCCGCCACCCCTTGCAGTTCGTCGAGGTCGGGCCGCGCAGAACTGGCCCCATCGCCTCTGATCTCAGGCTCTGCATATCGTGTAATAGGTGGGATTGTCGTCGAGACTTTCGGTAGTGGTGACCGCGAGATTGCCAGGATGTGCGGCGGGACGTGGGTTGGCCAGTGTGACGGTAGACTGAGGGGCAGGAGGGTCCGCACTGGGGCAGATGTGTCCTCTCCTCTTGCCATACGGAGCGCCTCACGCGCACGGCCGTTTGCTATATCGTCATCCCCCGGCGAGAGGGAGAAGAAGCGCGTCGCTGCAGGGCGTGAGCGCAGGAGATCCGTGAGCGGTCGCAGAACGTCCGCGTGTGCACAGTCCCAGCCCTTCGCTGCCAGTGCCGGGGCCCAGTGGCAGAGGATTCTATGTAGGTAGTCGTTACTGGCCCAGATCCGTAGGAGACGAGTAGGCTCCGCCGCTAGTATCGCTTGGCCAGTGATGAGTAGAAATGCCCGAGCGAACGAGGTGAGGTCGGGCACGGTATAGACGCCATTGAGCTTATGACCAGGTCTCCAGTACATGGCCATCCGCACAAAGCTCGCGGGGTTGGGCTTTGCCACAGCGAGGTAGACTTGGAGCGGCGTACCATCCGATAGCAGGTTCTCTCCATAGAAGTGGGCGACCGCTGTCTCTGCCGTCGGACGCTCACACGCACGCAGCGCTGCACTCAGGAGAGCTTCCAGGCGGCTGTTTGGCGTTCCCAGGTCGGGGCGAGCGGGTAGTTCTTCCGGACGGTGTGTCCTTTGGCAGTGTGCTGGCGGAGCAGGCATTGCTAGTGCTGGGACGGTCCACTCGAGCTGTAGTGGGGCATGGTCGGACCAGGAAAGCTTCGGTAGGACCTCCAGCTTCGGTGGACCAGGGGACAGGAGCGCTGCAGATGCGAGCACGAGGTCGATGACCGACGAGCCTCCTGGCTGGTACGAGGTATATCGATCCCGGGAGGCCTCTTGCTGGTACTTCGTGCCGTTGAGCAGTTGCAGGCCATACATGGTGCCCGTCAGGATAATGTGTCGCCCACGTGCTGTAACGGTAGAGTCCGGGGAGGAGCGGCTTTCCCCTGAAGTTAGGGTTCCCACCCGAGCATTGAAGTCACCCATAGTGATGAGTCGCAGGCCTTGGACGTGAACAAAGTGATGTACGAGCTCGCGGAGGCTCTCTTCAACCGGCTGCGCATAGTTCTCCAGCCAGGGTGATGAGACTGGTGGGAGGTATACAGAGAGGAGCACAGTGTCGCCTATCCGCACCGCAATGAACTCGTGTTGGTAGGCGGGAGTGACATCCACCAGGGCTAGGTCAGTCCGGTAGATAGTGAGTAGTCCCGCGCCGCCATGCATGAAGTCTCGTGTTTGAGGGCGCGAAAGCGCGAGGCAGCTGTATTGTGGCGGGATGTGTAGCTGCATCTCCTGCTCTGGGCGAAGGTGCGTCTCTTGCAACATGATCACATCATAGTCGCGCAGTACCTGGACAAAGGCCGGATCTGTCATTTTAAGGGCCAAGCTGCCGTGGACGTTCCATGAGAGGACACGTAACGTGCGAGCTCGGCTACCGTCCCTATACATAGCTCAGGACACATTATACTAGTATACTTTTTTAACGGAGTGTGCCTACACTACCACCATCTCCGCCCGGGCTTTCTGCGTCGCCGGCGTCTTGTGCTTGTGCTGCACCCAGGCATCCACGAAGGCTTGGGCCAGGAACGGGGAGACGAAGCGAAGAAGGACGTAGGTTTGGTCACGTTCGTCCAGGGTGAAGGAAACGACATTCTCGAAGACTCCCGGCAGGGCATCCCACGCTCCGCGCGCAGACGCACGAACTTCCCTTCTGAGGCTATCCGGCTGCGAGCTCCAGATAATAGAGCCAAATCGTACAACCGGGGAAATTGGCGTCAACTGTTGTGTCGTAGACGAGCTCGGGGAGGGATCGCTTAGCGGCGCGAGTGGCCTGGGCCGCTTGTAGGGACGGCCATCCGTATGCCCGTGCTGGCGGCCTTTGTTGTTGTGTTGCCGAGGTGTCGATGGTCCGCCGAATGGGCTGGGGGACCTTCCGCGCGACGGCGTAGATGGTGTCGGGGGTAGCGCCATAGGTCCCGTCTGCGCCGGTGTGTTGGCCTTTCGCGGGCTGATCTCGCTTCGTAGGTCATTGACGAGCGCCGTAAGCTTCCCAACTCCCTGGATGATGACAGCGGTGTCGTCGTGGAGGCTGTTGGTTTGCTCGCGGAGGTCGTCGAGCTCTGCGCCACGCTGATCATCGAGGCGTTCGAAGTGCTGGGCCATACGCTCGACACGGTCCTGGAGGGCTCGGATAGGTCCCGGGAAGGCGGCGCCCGGCGCGGTTGGGCGCAGCGCAGAGACGATCTCGGTGAGCTGCACGACAGTCGCTTGCAGTGCACTCTGCTGCGCCGCATACGACTGGAGTTCCTTGTCCACGTGCGTCGCCAGCTTGCGGACATCCTGTTTGATCGCAGGGATGTTCGTGCGGCCCGTGTCGTTGGTCAAGTTGACGGAGACAAGGTCCTCAGCGATGGAGGAGGGGGAAGAGGACGGCTGGCCGTTGGCTTCTGCCCGTTGCTTCCCTTTTGAGGTGTCGACCACTCCAGCAGCCGTCACGAGTGCGCCCGGGGTAGCCGGCTCGGTGGGTCTCCGCGTGAGCTGCGCAAAGGTGCTGGCCGTCTGACGTATCATAGATCGTCGGTGTGTGGGTAGCAGAGCACTGGCTACAGAGGGACGTACTGTAGTGCATGCGTCGTCTACCTCCGTTTCCTGTGAGCCCATAGCGTGAGTGGGCGGCAGCTGCGACATCTGTACCATCCGCGCTGTTAGCACCACTTGTCATCCCAAGGTCCAGCAAGAGCGTACCGAGACGTCCTCATCGTTCAGCGGCGGGATCGGTGCCGTAGGTTCGTCCTCGGTGTTCAGGGCCATGGTCACCGTGCACGCACAGAGGTCGAAGGCAAGGAGGGCACGTTGTCGTGCTTCGGTCGAGTGGCTGGTGTTTAGTGGTACTGTACAGTTGACCGTGTGGTTCTGTACAGTCGACCTCAGCCACCCGATCCCCTGCTTCGGAAAATTTACCAGCGTCGTAAGCGCCCCATCGGACTACCTGAGTGGGCCATTGGCATGCTAGTGGGAGAGGACGTGGTCGCAACAGTGTAGTACGGCTCAGTAGCGTGTCCTATGGGAGCATATGTATACGGTTGCGAGGAGGAGCAGCGGTGTGAGCCTCGAGGCATCACCACTGTTCGCCTATCACTGAATTTCCTAATGGGGCTGGCGCTGTGTGGGCTTCTCAAGCACTGCGCCGGGGCATAGGCCCTGTAGGACGGATGGGCCGCGGGTGGTGTTCACGTCCATGGAGCACTAAGTTGCATGTAGCTGCCAGCCTCCAGTCGTCTTACGTGGTGGTATACGGAGTCTGCCCTACGCCGTGAGGAGCGGGAGAGGACCGCAGGACCCGCTATCATGTTACCGGCGTCAGTAGCGCCCTGCGTGGGGATGACCCCGTCATCCGTCCGAGCTCATCGCCATCCATCCCCTGGGCGCCGCGAAGTCGGTCTGCTATCCTCTAGTAGGCGATAGGGGTGATGTGAGGGTGGTATAGGCGGGGTTGTAGGAGTCCACGGCTGTTCATTGTCGCCTTTTGGTTGTCATATAGTCCTTTCGTTTGGACCAGGCAGGCATCTGCTCTCTGGCGGTCCTTTCTCGTTGCTTGCACCATTCCGTTCGGCGGCTGCTTCGCTATCCCGTTCATACGGTTGCATTGCCATTCCGCCGATACGGCCGTGCAGTCCGACCGATAGTGCGCACCAGTGTCGATGACAACGTTGTGCAAACGATGTTGAGTGGACAATCCAATGCAATTAGGATGGCATGCACCGCAGAACTTGATCAGTCTCCCCCAACCTGAGGCAAGCGTACCGAATCTACCGATGCGCTAACACAAAGGATGCAATAGTCCCTCAGCAATGCTTGATGTTAACCGAATTGTGCCAATCCATTGTCGTGTCCAGGTTTGCCCGGAGGGCCGATGGTATTGCAAGCAAGAGTTGCTCTGACATTTAGGCATTTACTTGCATTACGGATTCGGAGACCGTGACCTTGACCTTGCTATGCCCAGGGACGTTGTATGCTCATCCAAGTCTTGTATCTCCCGGAGTGATCCTACGGACCAGCTGGACTGTGCCATTATACCATGCGGATTCCTACCTGACCTCCCCGCATGATCCCACCCCACTATGTTCAACTCAAATGCCAAGCATTGGCGATACTGAAACAGCACCGGTACCACGTCCACGTCAAGACCGAGCACCTTTCAGATCGTGTCGTAGTGGGCGTCGTGAGAGGGCCGATAGCAGTTGTCGCCTACGAATCGAGTAGAGCGACCCCGTACATACATAGTTACGAAGTTACGGAAGCTTTGTGCTAAAATACAGGAGTTTTGACGAGGGCGGCGAAAGCCACAAACCGCAGTGCTCGTGTGTCTACTGAGGAGTATGGCTAAACCGGGACATGGGGACGGCAAGACAAGGCAAGCGGGTAGGGGTAGGTGTGTTCTACAACAAAACGAAAGCGTTGCGTGCAGCCTTTTACAATGGGAGGCATATAGTGTATGGGGGGAAAGTAGGCGTAGAACATCCATGTGTGCGTTCTGTCCGCCAGGCTTGCTACAATATGAGTGTGGTGGGTGCCGGGTCTGCTATGGTATATGCTGCTGCGGCCCATGCGAGTATGCGTGAGAAAGCGAAAGCGAATAAGTAACGGAAATGCAAAGGTACGCCGCGTCGTTGGGCACCTCAGAGCGCCTTGTGCATCGGGCGAGAGAGCCATCCGCCGATTTCCCAGTTGATGCCCGGGCGGTAGACGTCCTTTTCGCGCTGCACGGGGTCGACCACTCCTCGCAGGATGGCGCGCAGTCGCCTGAAGTCGATGGGCTTCAGAATCCAGCCGTCCATGCCCAGCTTCAATAAATCGTCTCGCTGGTGCTCGAACAAAGAGGCAGATACGGCGAAGATGGGTATGCGGCCGTTGTACTGATGGGATATACGATCGAGTAGCTCGACGTCTTTCTCCAGTGCACGGATGCGCTCGGTCGCCTCGTACCCGTTGAGCAAAGGCATCCTACGAGGCATGTCAGACATCATACTAGAACGTCCTGTAGACCACTCACTGGATATCCATGAGGATGCAGTCGAAGTGGCGATCCGTTTGTACCATTTCGACACCCTCTTGTCCATTGGTGGTATTGACTACCGCATGACCGTCGAGTGACAGTCGTTTGGCGAGGATCATGCGGTTGATGTCGTTATCCTACAAAACATTCAACACCAGCAACGAGTCTTCCTACCGAGACATATCAATGTACACACCTCAACTATGAGTATTCGCAGCCTGGGTAGCGCGGCCTCCGATTGGGAACGATTCGAAGGCTCGCGCTTCGCGGCTGGGGATACTCTCTTCCGCTGTTGCGACAAAGCAGTTGGAGCTGGGGGATCTAGGTCGAACTCGTCGACTTTCACAGCCTTGAGTGGAACCGCCGATCCATTGATTTCCGTCTGACCGCTGATNGGGGGGTGGGCGACTCTGCGACCTCCGCACGATGACACGATCCTGTGACGAAGAACGCGAGTCATCCATATGGTTGGCCGAAAGAGCCTGTACCAGGTCTTGAATCTCAGAGCCGCGGGAGGCGCCATTACTATGCAGCGCCAGTGACGAACTTGACGACCCTGACGAGAGGGAGATTCTGCTGCCCCCTGGAAAGTCCGTAGTCAATGGCAACAGGAATGAGAAGCGACTGCCTTGGCCCCATTTCGAGTCGACCCGCAGCTGTCCGCCAAGTTGTTCGACAATCCGAGCCACCACAGCCAAACCAAGGCCTGTAACGCGCTAAGTCATGCATTTCGCCTCATAACAAAACGTGGTCACTCACCCAACCCCGGTGAATGCGTTCTGGGCGCCGTCTCGACTTGTTCAAACTCGCGGAATATGCTCTCCAACTTGTCACTCGGGATTCCGGTACCTGTGTCTGCGACAACAATCTCAATCGCCAGGTCCCCGCCATCGCGCAAGCCGGAGGGCTCTTCGAAAGCCTGGCAAATGACAGAAATCGATCCTTGATTCGTGTATTTCACTGACACCCAAATCAGCCGCGCATACAAGCAGAAGAAGATCGACGAAACTTACAAGCGTTGGCTGTCAGGTTAGCTACGACGGTCCTGATCTTCCGTGCATCTCCAACCACCTGTCTAGGGCAGTCCTTGAGGCTAAGAACGAACTGAAGCCCACGCCTTTGAGCTTCGCTCCGATACAACTGCGTGGCATCTTTAATGGCTTGATGCAAGTCGAATGGCTCGTTGAACGATGTCTCATTTCCACTCTCGAGACGAGTAAGATCCTGCATACATGCACATCAAGTCACTCGTGGAGCACGAAGGTACTTGACAAGGTACGCACCAATAAGTCGTTTATCGTGAACAACAGACTCTGTCGAGAGTGTAAGCGACGCGAACGCCGAAGCCCAGAATGTGAATTACCTTGGAAGCAGCATGTGAATGACTCAAGTTTTCTCGTGTTTCGTGATCAAGAGGTCCGTTCATCGCGAGCTCCAGGTAACTGTCATGTTGAGATCAATAGTTGCACCTCCCACATGCTATCCGCATCTTACTTGATGATGTGATTCAACGGAGTCCGCACTAGTCGTGCTTCGTTTGAGCAGCCTTCCCATTCGGTACCAAGCCGGACAACGCACCTTCATGGCTAGCATTCGATAGCAGGATATTGGTGAGCTTCGTCGTCTGCAGCGCGCTCTCCTTCTGCCGCCAGACCTCGATGAACTAACAGCCCCCAGCGTCAGCGCCTCAATTCGCCTCCGTATCCGATGCTACGCACCTTCCCGTAGACCAACGCAAGCACACCAGCCGTCTCGATATGCTCGTCCGTCCATGCTCGGCAGCGACCGGCAACGACCTCGGACCAAGTCTTGAAGGACGTCCTCGGTTCTAGGACGTTGCGCCTCCCTTCAGTCTTGAAGGGGCGCCCGGCCCAGTTCACCTGCTTCGGCTGGCCTTTACGCAAGAACGCGATAAAGTCCCGCCCGCCTGCAGACAAGGGCACATATAGTAAACCTGCGATAACTTCCAAACCAGTGGTCAGCTGCAGATCAGGATAATCCACGGTTACCGCCTGCGAAACCTGAAGCGTCCTGCAAGAAGCCGGAAGGTGAGCACGCGAAAGAGGATCAGAACAAGGGCCGGATTGTGACGTACGTGAATTGCTTCAACCGCAGGTACTCCGCCACAATGAGGATCTCCTGGCCATGCTGGTTCGGGCCCAGAATCTTCGCGCCTTCTCCGATCACGAGGACGCCATAGTCCGCGTCGAACAGACCCAAGAGGTCGTCCGCGTTCGAGACAATGTACCCGCCCGGATGTTGGTCCGTGGGCATCGTGTTGATCTGCATATTCGGCGGCAGAGAACCCGTGAATTGGCACGTCCCTGCGAAACAAAACTTATACGTTACCAGTTTGCGCGTCTGGAGGCGCTGCGCGTAGCTCAGCCGCTCAATGTTTCGCGAGATCGACTGGCTAAGCAGCCGGAGCATCTGCCGCACAGGGAACGACACTCGCATCCCCTGTGGGCCGTATGAGTGGCAGGCAACCAGCCCCCAGAGCGTGCCGAACGCAATAATCGACTGGTGACGCCACGCGGATGCGCCGACGTGCCGAGCAGAAGTTAGCCTTGATATAGCTGACTTCTGATGCAGGCTGCAGGCTTACCACCGACATGGACGCTCGTACGCCCATGTTCTCGAGGTCTGCATCACGGTGTCAATGGAAGCAAGGGAGAAACGAAGTAGGCAGGACGTGCACTTCAAGTGGATCGGGCTCATTGCGCGCAGGTAGCAATGTGTCATATCCTAGCGAACACGGTTTCCGAGTAAGCCGCGGCTTCGACCCTGTTTTCGAACCAAAAACACGACATACAAGCGGCTTCTCGAGATCTGCCTTGCTTCTCACAACCAAGCGGGCGGTAGGCTGCCCCCGGTCGTACAGGAGCCGAACCTTGTCTACAGGTGCATTCCATTGAGACGCAATGTAGCACATTCGCATCAAACGACTCACTCAACGCATACAACTCGCGAGCCTGCAATATGTCAGTTAACCGCATCTTCCACCGTACACATCACAGACACTTACTTGAGCAGGAATATCGGTTGCCGGGAAATGCAGTCCGCGGAACAAGTCGTGTGTCTGGTTCCAGTCAACGAGTTCGGCAACCACTTGCCCGTTCCAGGCCTCGTCGAACTGATACAACAGCACGCGATGGAACTGCGTCAGATCCTTCACCAATCCCGCTGTAACCTGTACGAATGTCTCCAGGTCAGGCGCGGCACCAAGCTGCTCGTTGATTTGCGCCATGACCGCGAAAACGTCCATCATGCCCACCGCACCTCCTCCGCGCCTACGACGGAAGCTTCCACGCAGTCTGTCAGAGCCCCGAGCGTCAGAGGGTGGGGGTTCTTCCGTGGGCCGTCTGGTTCTGCGCAAACGTTCTAGCGCTAGGAGGGGCTTCGATCGGCTAGTCGTGCTCTCCAGTATGTCGTCAGGGCTAGGCATCCAATCCTCATCACCTGGAAGGGTGCACGCAGGGTTCAAGGACGAGGGTACGGGTGAGATAGCAGAGATAGAAGCATCCGTACTAGCAGCCGCATCGCTAGCAGCCGCCAAAGGACTCGAGGACTCCTCGGGAGTGACAACCCCTATACTCTCCTCCGATGAGGAGACGAGCGTACGTCCAGAGCTGTTCGATGCCGACACGGAGGCATCGGATGGGGATGATACGCCTGAACGACCCGAACCGTCTTCCGAGGTCATTGGTGGGGGATAAAGCGGGTTGAAGGCGTCATGTTCAAGCTCAAACTCCAAGATGATGATGTTCTGGTACGCTGCGTCCAGGCTGTTCTCACCCAACGGAGGCGCCAGGTTCGCGGGCGCGGTCATCTGCGGTCTATGAGCGGCACACCAACACGTCCACGCCCGACGACGTTGGGGGTCGCTGCGGTCATGCTCGGAGGCAGATTCCGGCTCACCCCAACCGCTGATCATGAACACATGTAGGTTTTCTGCTTGCTCCTCCGCGGTCAATGAGGTATCGCTGAGGTATTGGATGTTGTCGAAAAGTACATCGGCTTGTAGTTCAGGAAACGTCTGAGAGAAGCATTCGAGGCCGAAGAGGTACGACGGCGACAGGCCTAAGAGCTCGGTCGAGTTCTGGTGATCTCAGATGTGAATAAGCGGAACCTCCGTATCGGCAGTATCTGCGTACCTCGGACACCTGACGTACTACCAAATTTCCCGTATTGAGGTCTTCCGCAACTGCAATTAGGATGCCAAAGCCTTGCACTGCGCCTGGTGTCCGGATAGGCTGATCGCGACAGCGGGCGTTCAATATGATTTGTAGAGCAGCGATAGTTACGTCAAGCGTACCTCGTCTTCACACTTTGTCAGCTTGCCCTCCCGCCCAACTATTAGATGGTGCCCGCTTTCGTCTTCGACATGCTGATACCTCAGGGTCATATGCGGCCCAGAGGACCCAGAGGAGCCGCTGACGACACTCGCAGAGCCCGAGAACGGCGTCGAGGATGGGTTGGAAGGAGAGCGAGAATCGTCGGCAGACAGGCCACGAGAACCTGATCCGCTAGAGGCGGAGGGCATAGAATGCCTCGAGTTGTCGGAAGATCCATTACCTGAATGAGAGGCGTTCAAGCTTGAATGACGGCCGGACGAAGGGCCTCCAGAACTAGAACGCGATCCAGAGCGTTCTTCGACCGGCGCGAGGTGGACAATTCCGGACTGCGAAAAGTTGGTGGGAGAATGGTTGTCATAGCGCGTAACGGGTTCCACAGACTGAGCAGCACCAGCGCTCGCCGCGCGTACTGTGGCATGGGGACCGAGCATGCTACTTGCTGTCAAATCTGCAAACCCATCTGCTGCTACCTCCGAGAGATGGGGTGGGTGCCGAGGGTCATAGCCGTCAGGGGATCCGTTGTCCTCAGCTTGTGGCCCAGCAGTTGGATTGGCGACTGGTTCGCCGACAGGGCCAGGAGTGAAGAGGAAATCGGCACCGGGAGAGGGCTCCGAACGCGTGGGGGATGTATTGGGAAGAGCGGTGGAGAAAGATCGAGGGGAAAAGGGGCTCTGGTCGGGGGGAAAATCTCGATAGTTGGGAACAAAATGTTTGCTGCGCTTACGACTATGGCCGTGGTGATGAGGGGCGGCGGGGAGAGTGGGAGTGTGTTCTGAATCTACAGCACGCTGCGACGGGGGCAGTTGGGAGGCAACATCGGACATGGCGGAGATATTGCTTGAGCTGTTGGATCTGTGGTAGCGATTCAGAGTGGTAGACCGAGGGCTTGAGGGAGGAGGCTCTGGAAGCCCGCCCTCATCTAGAAAGAGATTAGGAAAAGAGGGAATGGCTAATGCATTTACATGCCATGGTTGTTGCTGGAGAGAGCAGCCGGCTGGATACCGGCGAGCAAGGAACGGATGGGATAGACGTAAGATGAGGTCTGTTGAGAGGAGGATTGAGAAGAGTCTTCAGAGAGATCGCCTGTTGACATGGGCGGTGGTGGTAGAGCAAGTCCAAGGGCCAAGGCAGGCTGGACGGAAGAGAGCGCCGAACGTAGTCCTAGATTCAAATTCCCGAGTGGCGGGCGCACTTTGAGTTTGCACCTTCTCCCACTTCGCAAATGTATCCCCCTGCTTACCCACCCCAGCGCCCCCCTGCCTAAACTATGACCACTCTATAAGGCTGCGCCTTACAAGGCCATAACACGCCCTTTGCTATAGCCTATCCGCTCAACCTCGATCGTCCCATAAGCGCGCGCTTCAGTCGGATAAGTATCGATGTTGGCGGCTAGTGACGTCACTCGCTCGCTCACACCGACCACCTTTCCTCGTCGAGGCCTTGTTCCCCAAAATCCTGCTCGAGCTCTCCCAGCTCGTCAGCCAGTTCTTCTCAGGCTTTGCTGGTCCGTGATGAAGACTTTCCCACTCGTTGGGCGTCCAAACGATTTAGATACAGGCAGTGGCACAACCAATGACGTGCACCACCACGCTCCCATGCGCATCCTGTCTCCGATCTGAAGAGATCCTCGGCTGTGCGGTCGATTCAGATCACGGCAAAGTAGTTTTCGAACGGAGCGCATATCTACAAAGTGTTAAATGATCGACCTTCGTCCACATGCATGGCAGCCTTCCTTGTCCTCAGTGAATGTCGGAAATTTCCCACGGTCTCGGACGACCGGCGCTTGAGCATTTACTATTTCTCGGGCCCATCGACACCCAGCTGATGATTTCAGGAATATATTCGAGGCTAGTCGAGGCCGTCGATGGGCCTGTTAATTAGACACTAATAGTAAATGCTCGAGAGCAGGCCTCCAGAGCATAATAGGAAATTTCCGACAATTTGACTCCTCACAGTGTTACACTCAGACTTCAGTGTACAATCAGATCCTTCTATCACGTGCACCTCTTCACTGATCTCAGCTGTTCTGCATGTGAAGCTTTCAAGACGCCTGGCGTGCATGCGAATAATAGGTGAGCCATTCCATGAGGGTATGACCCCGTCGTAGACTCCTGCCCAACTCCAGTCTACTTTTGCACACCAGAAAAGTGAACAGTCTCCTGATTCCGCGCAATCCCCAAGTTGTTACAAGGAGATTCTCCCTCGGAAACGTGCGCCCCGATCTAAACCTAGCGAAGTGGAGCTTGGCAACGCCAGAACGTCGCCATCAGTGTGCGTGCTACTCCGCACTCCGCCAGAGGGATGCAAGAGGCCAAGATGGGAATGATTAGGGCGGTAACAATGCGAACGGACCAATCGCAGCACCGAGCAGTATGCCCTTGACTGACCGAGGTAAGTCTCAGTCTGTCATTGCGACACATCCCGCACCACGTCGAGGATCCTGTCTGGTCTGGCTCCACCATCCCGGTACTTGGGTGCTCAGGCCTGAGTCCTCGAGGTTTGGGCATCCGCCACGTTCACCAGCATTCACCGTACTGCTGCTGCCTCTCTCACCTTTCATCCGTAACCCAGGCTAGCATTTTTACACCGCTGACCACGACCGTCATGATCAGCAGACAACCTGGATAGTCACAGGGCGTTTAAACAAACCACACCTTCGGTTGTATGAACTCCGTAACGACTAAACTCGGCCAATAACTCCGGCGTGCGTGCACCCGCTCATTCTGAGAAGCCACCGGAATCAGAGCTCAAAGTTTCGAAGACGCCGAACGTCTGAACGGTGACCAACAGCGCGCTGTAGACTCGAGTACCGCCATGATCACATCGGCGGACAGGAATACGTGCGGTGAGTGCACTAGCCTTTTCGTCTCGGTGTTGCTATTATCTTGTACAGTATACGTACTATCATGTATGCGACTTAATCTTGAGCCAGGCCGACAACGAGATGCCTGAAAGTTAAGCGCTAATCGCAAGCGGCAACGCGGCCCACGACGCTCATTTCAGTGGCTTCTCTCGGCGCCTACCAATGATCTCCGGCCATGTCGGATGCACAAGTACCAAGCGATATTCTGAACTGACGTTCGCACATATCCCAGCTTGTTGGATCTCATAGCTCGTTATGAACACCGCCGACTGACTAGCATGCTGGTATATGACCTTCTCGTAGCACTAAGCAGCGACACCTCGACTCTTCCACGCACAGCTGCGAAACCATGTCCGCGGATTTGTCGCCGCCACCGCTCAAGTTCTTTCGGCCGAAAACCTCCGATCAATGCGGAATAACAGGGCGACGCTTGCCCGTCTGCACGCCTAAAGCCCTCAGGAGACCCTTCTACATTCAAACCGCGAGCCGGCAAGCCTCACCGGCACGATGTCCGCGCCGCTTCCTTTACCATTTTTACGTCCCCCGCTATCTTGTATCATACGACCCCACGACACATCGAATCGCCCCGAGTTGACATATAACTCGCCCATGACTCGTCGTGGGGAACCGCCCACCCTCCGGCTACCGTGAGGACGAAGCTTGCAAGCGACCTTACGCAGCTTCTTACCGCCCGTGCGCTATCCCCGACATGGCCAACGGACACCAAAACGCGCTCGAGGACGCCCGAGCGCCCGCCAAATCTGCCGCAATCCCCGACATTGAACATGCAGTCGTTGTGGATGATCCCAGGGAATGGTCAAAGGCCCGGAAGGTACGTCCATCACACCCAACGGGAGCTTCCTGGGATCTGCGGAATCCGGAAGACGATGGCTCTGACATCGATGACACAACTCTGACAGCTGGTGGTTGTCGCCACCGTCTCTGCTGCGAGTATGATCGCCGGCCTTGGCGGGAACATATACAACCGTGAGCATCATGCCGCCAAGACATCGCTCGACCTGCCTCGGGTTTCGCGAGACTCACCAGCGAGCGTGTAGCTGCCATCTCCCAGATCGAACAGCAGCTTCATGCGTCGAGCGGGGAGATCAGTCTTAGCTTGTCGCTGTTCATTGTCATTCAGGGCGCGGTGCCCCTGCTATGGAGCGCGTTGAGCGAGTTCTGGGGCAGAAAGGTGCGCGGGCCTCATGCCGAATCCGTATGCGTAGAAGTCCTTGACGCGTCCTTCAGCGAGTATACCTCGCATCCACCGCGCTTTGCATGGTCGGATGCATAGTCGGCGCTCTCTCCAAGCGCATCGGGGTTCTCATCGGGATGAGGTGTATCCAGGCATTAGGGTGAGTGTGCGGAAACTCCAAGCATGTTCGTAATGTTGACATTTCTGGATCACCAGGTCCAGTGCTGTCATGTCCCTCGGGGCCGCGACGCTGGCTGACATCTACGAGCCAAGTCAGCGCGGGACCATGATGGGCATCTACTACAGGTATGCCGTGCCAACACCCATCGCCGTAGTTCGCCCACTCACGACCGCTCAGTGCCCCTTTGCTAGGCCCTTCATTAGGTCCCATCCTTGGGGGAGTTCTCACGGAGGGGTTCAACTGGCGGGCGACCTTCTGGTTCCTCGCCATCTTCTCCGGTGTTATCTTCATGCTCTTCATCCCCTTCAAGGACACCTTCCGTCGCGAGCGGAGTCTTGTATACCAAGCCGCGCTCAAGCGCCGCCTTGCCCACCAGTCGGCAAAAGGCTCCGAGGCGTCGAGTTTATCTCAGGTCACCGCTGTCTCTCGTATCGTTCCTGTCAAGAACGAAAAGTCGTCACCCCCGACTAAGGACGGCATCACCGACTTGGCGCTTGAGAGAGACCTTGAAAAGCAGAAGCAGCCTCTATCTACTGAGACAGACGCTGCCCCCTTAGACGAGGTGAAGTTGTCATTAGCGGACGTCAACCCTGTCAAGCCTATCGTCCACATCCTGCGCCGCATGAACAACCTCACCATCCTCGCTGCCTCAGGTGAAGATCCAGCGGTGATTTCTTGCAGCAGCTTGCGTGCTGACGATGTTTACATGCAGGATTGATCTTTGCCTTCAGCTACAGCATCGCATACACCTGTTCAAGGACTCTCGCGAACAAGTACAATTACAACGCGCTGCAGATCGGCTTGGTCCTCCTTGCCTACGGCGTCGGCTCGCTCTTTGGAAGCGTCCTGGGCGGGCGATACTCCGACTATGTCTTCCGAAAGCTGAAAGCTCAGAACGGCGGCGTGAGCTCCGCTGAGGTACGGCCGCAGCCCGTTCCACTTCGTTGCATTCCCTAATCGTGCTCGTACCCAGATGCGTCTGCAGAGCACAATAGTACCCATGTTCTTCCTGCCGCCCTCCGTTATCGCGTACGGATGGGTATGTGAGCGCCATGTCCACGTCGCCGCGATATGCGTGATGCTATTCTTGTCCGGCTTCTTCTCCATGTACGTTACCCCTCCGCGCGTTCTGAGAGTCCGATACGCCACGTTTTCAGTCGTGCTGACCCACGAGCCTACGATACTTCCAGATCCATCTATTCAAGTACGCTAGCGTACATTGTAGACGCCAACACGGGACGCTCCTCGTCGGCGGTCGCAACGAACAGCGCGTTTCGGGGCGTGTCGGCATTTGTTGCCGCAGAGATCGCTGTCCCGCTGCAGGTGCGTCTCTCCAACCTAGTCTGCGCCACATTGGGCGTTCGAGAACACCGGTCAGCTAATGTTTCGAATCTGTCTTCGTATAGGTTTCGATTGGTGATGGAGGACTGTACACCCTCTGGGGTGGTATCATGCTCCTCTCCGAGTTGCTCATCCTCCTCGTCTGGTGGAAGGGCGGCGCATGGCGAGAAAAGTGGGAGCTCAAGGAGCGCAGCATCTCGAGCTCATGACCCACACACACCCTCTGCTAGACGGGACTCCAGTAATGTCCTCAAAAAGCCTCCTTTCCTCATGCCGCTCACGTTCTTGATTTACGCCTCACGCTTCACGACTTGATGACCTCCATAGATGTCGCCTGTATCAACCTACTACGCCCATATATTAGATCTAGAGGCTCCATGCCGGCACGTATAGGAGCCTTTCTCTTTCCCTCCAGATCAAGTTGACGCCACCGCATGCATCCCGATGACCTTTCAGCACCGCAGCAAGCCTCGTGCCCGTCACTGCTGACCCCCCGCGAGCCGACCGATGTCCTGCTTGTAGTTGTCCACAGGCACGACAGGACGCGAGTCGTCCGTGTTCTGCATGATATTCACAGGCAAGCCCTGCAGAAGACGAAGCGCGGGTCGTGGTCAGCGCTCCACACTCGTGTTACGGAAGGCGGCAGCAATTCCTCGCAGTAATGACACTCACCCTACGCGACAGAAGGTCACTAGGAGGGTTCGCCGCGACCCCCGCGACTAGGCCATCGGTACGCGCTTCGAGACTGGTCCCAGAAGGTATCGCGTGGGCAGTGGCGACGAAGCGGAAGAAGGTGAGAGCGGCGATCTGCAAGTACGGGACAATCATATCGGCAGCTTGGTGGTTGTGCGGCGTAGAGTCTGAGAGAAGGCTGATGAGACGCTCGAGTTGCGAACGACTGAGGTGAGGGTAGGGGAGTAACCAGACGTTGAACGACCGTCCAACTCTCCTAGCTTGATATGTGTACATGTCGCCGGAGGCTGACTGGTGAACAACGCTTGGGTCAGCCTCACAGGACGGCGCGACCGGTTACCGAGATGAGGAACCGACGGATTTGGATATGGACCACATCTGCTCTAGTGACGCAGTTCCGAACGAAAAGTCGAGTATACGTGGTGCTTCAGTGGCTGATCTTACGGAAATAGCCTGACATTTGGATGCACGCCTGTGGTCGCACTGATAGCCAGTACTTGGATGACGTTCCCTCCTAAATTCGAACGAGCTTGAGCGTCCGTTAGACGCCCGTACGCATACTTTCTGGACTCGACACGCGACCGTTTTGCTCAAGTGGTATAGCGGGTTCACGGGAATGGCTGTGAACTTGTGTTCGAGCAGGGTCCTATTAGTTCGAACCGGGGATCCAATTCCTTCCCGGATCTACTTGACCGTGGCCATCAGTGCCGGAGCCTTCGCCTCGGCATTTGTCTTCGTCCACCTCTCCAACATCTTGCTGAGGTACGATTGATCACGATCTCGAGAACTTCCGTATTGTAGATCCGTTCATTTCTGTAGCTGTCGACCGCGTCTGTGCATATACTGACGACGAGGGGTGTGGAACTGCCGGTCGTTTCATGCGAGTTCGGAAAAGAGATTGTTGAGTGACCACTGACCAAAAATNAAACGAGAAAACACCGAAGTCTAGCAGCGGAGAGGAGGAGGAGAGTAAATATAGATACAAGCCGTACCTGGCAGCGATAAGGAGGAAGGATGAAATGGAGCAATCATGATGGTCAGGTTTAAACACGGGTACAAACATCCGCGTCGGCGCTCGATTGGGAAATCAGCTCCGTTTGCGGTGGCCTGTGCTACAACGCGAGACGAAATCTTGGTCCTGCACAACTCGCCGCCTGGCTTCGGCGCGAGACGGAATCTCTGATTTCACTTGTGAAAACACTGCCAGTGCCTAAACTCATCGAAACCACCGCACTGCTGGCTCGGTTTGCTCTGCTCCTCAAAACCGAATCGCGGATAGACTAGAAGCTCTTGCCATTTCACTGCTAGCTTAAAGTTCTATAAGGTCGTCATCAGTGCTAGGTATCGCGAACAAGCCGGCTGTCGCGCGTCGTGAGGGAGGTGGGGAAATGTGTCCGTACTGGCCGCCGACTTAGTTGGAGATCACGCACGCGGGGTCGTGAGACCGTGAATCAGTGTATCAACTTCATGGCCAGTAGATAAACAACATGGGCTCGCCGCTCACCGCATCTGCGCCACAAGTTTACCCGCCGCCTCGCCCGAGGATGGAGGTACTGTCAGAGAACGTACAGGCCGCGCAAAGGTTATGGGGAGGCTTCAAAGACGTTGCGTCTTGGTAGGTTACTGAGGTATATGTAGTCACTGCTCATGGCTCATTTTCACCCGCGCGGGCACTTCCAGGATCCCCAAAGACACCCTTGCCATCCCTGCAGGAACAGCGATCGCGTCACTGGTCGTTCTGCTCATCCAGGTCGTCGTGTGGTGCGTTCAGCAGCCCAGATGCGCCAAGCAGGCTGGCTACGAAACACCTCGGTCCGCCGTTTCCGGCGACAGGCGCGTATTTCTCAAGTACCGTATCCTCCGCCTGCTCCTCTCCACTTTGTTGTTCGCTCTCTCTGTGGCTACGGTCGTGAAGAGCAAGTCTGAAGGCGAGGAGCATCTGCTGGCACTCAGTCTTGTTGGCGTATATGTACGTGGCACCACACAGTCTCAAACAACGTTGCTCAGTGTCTGATACGGATCGCACTCACAATCGTGAACGCAGGCATACATTACTGGAATCTCGTTGGCATCAGCCACTCTTCGTGACCCTTTCGACACGTCCTTGAACAGACACGTGTCGCTGGTCACGCTGGTCGTCTGGATTGTTTACACGTACCGCGACCTCTGGCCTTTGGCGACATACACCTTGGTCCCTGCGGACGCTTCAGAAGGGTGGGTTCTCAGGGTCAAATACTCGGCCCTCACTCTCACAGGGGTGGTCATTCCTCTGGTCACACCACGCCGACGAGTCTCTGTCGGCAACGAAGTGCGTAGACGTGGTCCGTTCATGCGGCGTGCAAGGATTGACCAGTCTCCAGGAAAGCCCGCCGAATCCTGAACAAACGGCTTCTCCACTCTCACTGGTGACCTATGCGTTCCTCGACAAGTTTATTTGGCAGGCGTACGGGATGGGACACTGCCCGTTCGACAAGCTGCCGCCCCTCGCTGACTATGATCGTACCGACTACTTAGTCAGACGTGGCTTCCCGGTGCGTGAGGCTGGGAAGGCGCGTGAAATGTCCGAGCAGTATGCTTACTTATGGCTACACGAAGATATTGGACCCATTTGTTGCCACGAAACCACGAGGCTTGCTGTTCGGCCTCCTCTACGTGTTCCGTAAGTAAAGTTATCCTATAGTATGTAGTTTGTGCTCTGACCACCTCCTAGGGTTCGACTATGTCGCGATCACTACAGTCTACGTCATCCGGGCAAGTGTCTTCAAGTTCTTTCATTTGGTCGTCCATGTCAGACGTCTTACTCGCCCTCTTAGCTTGTGGCCAGGTTCCTAAGTCCCATCGGCATTTACAAGTTGCTGCAGTGAGATTGAGATCTGATTTATCAAGTCCTGCAGATGTTGATCATGACCCAGGTACCTAGAGACAGGCGGCGTAGGCGCGACGGTTCGACCATGGGTTTGGATCGCAGCGGTGTCACTTGGCCCAATGATCAGTGCAGGGGCCATGAGCTTCTATATGTTCCTCGCGGTGCGCGCAATAGATTGAGACATTTGTGAGATATTGTGTTGACCCCATCCTCACAGGCGAGAGCTTGGGTAGAGGCTAGCGCGATGCTCACCCAGCTTATTTACAACCACGCGTTGCGCGTACGTGTGAAGGCGGACGTTGACTCCAACCTTAAGGAGGAGCCATCTTCCAGCGGACCCTCGAAGGGCAGCAAGAACTTCAGTGGGAAGCTGTTCAATCTTGCCACCAGCGATGTAGCAAATCTCCTAGAAGGAAGGGAGTTTTTGCAAATCCGTACGTCTCACCATGTCCACATGTGTGTCTGCGCTGAGTTGGAGGTGCAGTGTTCGCACCGGTTTGGATTGCCGCTTGCATATACTTGCTCTATGGCATGCTCGGCTGGAGGTACGTCCTTCTTTCCCGGACTCCGATGCGCTATTGTTGACGAAAGGGCATAGTGCGTTCGTTGGATTGGCGGCCATGATTGCCTCATGGCCTGCCCCCGGGTATTGCATCGCATGGATGCAGAAAATTCAGAAGGAGAAGATGAAGATGGTAAGGCCACCTCACAAAAGGTTTCCGCCAAGCTGACCTGCGTTGTAGACAGACGCCCGCGTCCAGGAGATCTCAGAAAGTACGTTGTCCATTCCCCCATCTACCAGGTCATTCCTTAACACAGCGTCATAGGCGTCACCGTCATACGGATGATCAAGATGTTCGCCTGGGAAGATCGCACTGTCAACAGGATTGACGTCACGCGTCGGGAAGAGCTCAAATGGATCATCAAGTTCAAGATGGCGCAGGTGCTCAGCGCCAACATCCAGTACGCTTCCCCGGTTTTGGTATATCTTCCGGTGTTTACATGTGAATGAAACCCCAGCTACTTACTTCCCTTGTTTGTCATGATATCCACTTTCTTCACTTACGTGAGTCTTGGCTCATCCACAGCGTGCAATCGCTAACCTTTGTGTTTGTAGGTGGCAATCGCGAAGAATGATCTCACGGGTGAGTATCTCTCATTTCCCAGGTGATTGTAACGGCCTTCTGATCCCACCTCAGCTTCTCGTGTGTACTCGGCCATTAGCAGTGAGTTGGACCATGCCTACCTCAAAACGCCACGATTCACACCCTTCAGTTTTCGCTGCTTTGCGCCAGAATTTGAGCGCATGCATGCGTCTCTTCCCCCTCATGGTACAGGGTATGTCTGAATAAGCAACTCAGAATGCTAGGTCGCCCATGGTTGATGGATGTTGGTGGCATTTAGCGAAGGTCTCTATGGACAGGATCTCGGAGTTCCTCAGTCAGGTACTTGAGTTTGCCCTCACTTGTTTTGCATGGGCACTCAAAATTCGCTGTTATAGACAGAACTTATTGACCAGTTCACTCCAACCGAGCCGCTCACTCAGGTCGCCGCTCGAGACGATGTCATCGGAATCCGCAACACGACGTTCGCCTGGTCCGAGCAGAGCCACAAGCCCTCGGTGTCGGCAAATAATCGCGCCTTCGTACTGAGGGTCGATGAGGTCACATTCGAGCAAGGAAGTATCAACCTCATCGTTGGACCTACCGGATCAGGCAAGACCGCCCTGTTGTGGGCGTTGCTCGGTATGCGCTTGACCACGTTTCTGCCATCGGATGTTGCACTCATTGCGAGTCTCTGTGCTTAGGGGAGATGCATGCAATTCCGAGTGGACCGGACTCCTACATCGGTCTGCCGCGTGCGAGAGGAATCGCGTATGTGCCCCAGGAATCCTGGATACTAAGTGATACCATCAAGGTGATGTGTTCCCGCTGCGAAGACGCGATTCTCAACACTGGCTAATCCCTATGCAGGCAAACATCCTCTTCGGTAGCCCCTACGACGAAGCACGTTACCAGCAAGGTATCCCGATTTTGTTGGATGAGACGATTCGCCAGTTACTTACCGATAGACATTCTAGTCATACAACAGTGCGCGCTTGAGCACGACCTCAGTTTGTTTGACTATGGCGATGAGACCGAAGTTGGTGAACGAGGTCTGACATTGAGGTGCGTCACTCCAGGCCACCGACGCATGACTTTCGTAGCGCTGAGACCCCGTCCATAGTGGTGGCCAGAAGGTGACGCATTGTGTAAACGGTAACGCGTTGCATGCTTACTCTTTCTCACTCAGGCCCGCGTGTCGCTTGCAAGAGCGGTGTATTCTTCTGCAGAAACCCTTCTTCTCGACGATGTGAGATCTTGAGTTACCGAAGCTCCCACGATACATAGACTAAACGGATTTCCAGGTCTTTGCTGCGCTGGATGTTCACACTGCACGATGGATCGTTGATAAATGTCTCAAAGGCGACTTGATACATGGGCGTACCGTGATCTTGATCGTGCGTCGCTGTAGTCCTCTTTGCCATGTGCGGTACTCACAGTCTCGCAGACTCATAATGTCGCCGTCGTTGAGGGCGTCGCATCCTACGTGGTGTCCTTGGGCCAAGATGGGAAGATCGCCAGTCAAGGAAAATGGGCTCGCGTTCTCCAGGAGGATACGACCCTGTACAAGGAGCTCAATGTCGGCAGGGAAGAATTCGCGGTAGAGATCAACGAGATCAGTGTATCCGCCCAAACTGGATCAAAGAAGGTTGCTGCGAACGGTAGACAGGGTAAGCTGGTTGCCCCGGAAGAGATATCGCAAGGCAACGTCAGTTGGAGCACAGGTGAGGCTATATGTGTGGTCCCGTGTTGCGATTCGGGACTGACTTGCATGTAGTCAAAGCGTACTTCGCTGATCTTGGTGGTGCCCATCCCTTCGTGTTCTGGCCCTCAGTCTTCATCGGACTCCTCTTTTGTTATTTCTTCAACGTCGCGCAGTCGTACTGGATTGGGCACTGGGCACAGCAATATGAGGATCACGAACGTTCGAGTGTGTCGTTGCATTAGTGAGTGATTACCCTGCAGCATCCATGGCTTCTCTCATTTCCCGTTATAAAATAGTTATCTCGGGATATACGCTGGAATCATTGCGCTGGACTACACATTCCGCTGGTCGAGTTTCATCATCTATCTCTTCGGAATGATGAGGGCTTCCCGGAAGATCCACAACTCTCTCATTGGATCGATCCTTCACGCGACATTGAGGTATTACGTCCGGCAAGTTTCTCTGCCCGTATAGGCTAATGACATGCATCGTAGGTGGCTGGACACGACTCCCACCTCTCGAATAATTGCTCGCTGTACTCAGGACATCCAGACGAGTGTGTACACGCCTTGTGCCTCCCTACACTCTTACTCTTCTTGCTTATGATGCGTTGCAGTCGACGGTCCGCTGTCTGCAGGCCTCTATAACTTGTACGAAACGTCAGCATCGATCCTGATGAGCCTCGCTGGAATCATCTGGGTTGCTCCCGCCTTCTCGGCCGTGGGAGTTATAACGGCTTTCATAGGTGGTAGGTTGGGGCAGATGTACCTGAAGGCACAACTCCCAGTCAAGCGGGAAATGAGCAACACTCGCGCGCCCATCTTAGGGCACCTCAGTACGACTTTAACAGGTCTAGTCACGATCCGGGCATATGGCGCACAAGAGCGTTTCATCCAGGAGTCCTATCACAAGCTGAACAACTATACCCGTGTCACGCGCACCTTTTACACTCTCAACAGGTACGAACGCCTGGCGTGACTATAAGGCAACATACTGACGTACCGCCTAGGTGGATCGCTTCGCGCCTTGATGTGCTTTCTGCCATATTCGCAGCCTCTCTTGCAACTTACCTCGTGTACGGCCCCGGAGCTGAAGCGGCTTTGACAGGCTTCGCTTTAGTTGAGGCCGGTATGTTGCGTTGTTGACCTCCACCTTCCCATCTTCTATGATTGACCTTACCCCGGTAAACCAGTCGGCTTCACAGGTATGGTCCTCACGTGGGTTCGCCTGTTCAACGAGGTCGAAGTCCACAGTACGCCACAATCACTCATTGTTGTTCTCGACGTTGACTAACCCTCTACTCATTGTGAATAGGCAACAGGTATGCACCATGGGTCACGAGTTGACTATCGCTCTGATAACACTTCCAGTCTCGAGCGGGTAGAACAGTATCTGCACATCGAACACGAGCCGGCCGCAACCCCCGCCGGGACACCCCCCGCCTACTGGCCTACAAGCGGCCGCTTGCAGGTGGAGAATCTCTCCGCTCGGTACTCTGCGGTAGGTAGACAGCATATGTACAGTATCTCATCAAACTCACCGTTGGTCAGGACGGACCACGCGTCCTCCATGAGATTTCGTTCGACGTGAAATCCGGTGAACGTGTTGGCATTGGTTAGTGACAGCTCCTTGATCCCTTTTTTATTTCGCTGTGTATTGCTGCTTATCTACCATCTTTTCTCAGTCGGGCGTACAGGCAGCGGAAAGGTATGTAGTGTAGAAGATGCACGAACGCATGTATTCCTGACGCACGCTTTGCAGAGCTCGCTGGCCCTCTCGCTCTTGCGTCTGATCCTCACCGAAGGGAAGGTTTACTACGACNGGATCCCGACCGACTCTATCAACCTCGACGCACTGCGGTCCAAGATTACTATCATTCCTCAAGTGGTAAATATCTCGTAAATCTCTCGTACAGGAAACMAAAAAATTTGACCTTTAGTTCAGCCTGAGCTCCTGAGCGGTACCTTACGCCAGAACCTCGATCCGTTCTCCGAGTTCGACGATGCAGTGCTGAACGACGCCCTCCGCGCTGCCGGACTCTTCTCCCTGCAGAGCGAGGGAGGTGAAGGTGAGGGTCGCATCACCCTCGACTCGCAAATCTCGAGCGGTGGAGGCAATCTGTCCGTCGGGCAGCGGCAGATCTTGGCTCTGGCCAGGGCGATTGCGCGGCAGAGCAAGCTGCTCATCCTCGACGAGGCCACTTCGGCAATTGGTGCGTGGCACAGGTGTGTGGTTGGCGCGGGAGCTCATGCGATCGCGAACAGACTACGAGACGGACTCCGTCATTCAGCGGTCCCTTCGGGAGGCGGTCAGCAAGGATACGACGGTGCTGACCATCGCGCACCGCCTGCAGACTATCATGGACGCCGACAAGATCGTGAGTGCTATCGTTATTATTGTAGCAGTGGCGATTGACCGCCTCGATCGCAGCTGGTCTTGGACTCTGGGCGCGTTGTAAGTAAAATCCTCCACTCGCAATTCCTTCCATGTTAACGATTCATGCGCATAGGCTGAGTTTGGTCCACCCGCCGAACTGCTCAAGAACAAGAAGGGTATCTTCGCCGCGCTGGTGAACGAGAGTGGTGACCGTGAGGCACTACGCGCCCTCGCTGAAAAGCGCGCGTAGCGTGCTCAAACACACGGAACGTTTCAATCTTTACGGACATTTCACAGGACTTTACTGAGTATAACACTAGTTACTTTGAAGGACACTGATTTCGATGACGCCATTCGTTAGGCTCCAACTGATTACATGTTCCTTCCATAGCATAGCGATGCGTACAATTCAATGTTAGAGCTGAGGGTTGTGCAAATGTTATACACGGAGAACCTGCCGTCTACGTAGATGGTGAGTATGTCGACATCAGCAGCACAAATATCTATATACAGCAACAACGGACTTGCGGTGTACCATGCATGGGTGCTGCTAGCGAAGTAACCGGGAACGTCCCAGAAACTCGTGATGACAGGCTTGTCAAGGAACAAAATCACAGCAAAGTCACCCAAGTTCGGAAGACAGGGCATGCATACACCAATGTGAGCCGCACGTGGCGGCGGCGGTCGTTCCTCACGCGCACGAGGAAGCGCCGGTCATTCAGCTCGTCTCCATCGAACTTTCCGACCTCGCTCAGTAATCTAGTTTGAAACAAGCTGCTAGGTGTTCAAGTGATAGAGGGTACTCGTCCGACATGCCGGCCCCGTTTTATACGCTAATCCGTCCATCACGGTCCATGTTCAATCTCCGAGTCTCAAGGAATAAGTACGGCACCGCAATCTTGCATAAAGTCGGCGGTGATCAAAACCTAGCTCAGGCTGCGCCAACCCCTGTTCAGTCAGCACTATCACCTCCGCCACAGCAACCCCCTATAGCACTCCTACCGCCTGCCAGGCATGGACGCCTGTCTTGCTGACTATGTCGTCGAGCCTGAAGAAGCAATCCAGCTATCAAATTCTGATGCAGCATTGTCATGGCTCGACAGCCTCACAACACAGGGCGGGCACTCCCCCACGGAAGACCAAAGCACCTCGGATGTCAGCAGTAGTCCATGGAACTTCGAAACTGCGTTGGCGGCTTCTCAACCCTCAGGCTCAGACGCCTCATGCAGCCATACATCAGCTAAGATGGATGGAAACATCTCTCCAAATGAAGACTCATCCTCCTCGGGTTCTGGGTCGTCTTCAGATACTGACGGGCCGCGTCCGAAGAAGACGAGGATCGCGCTGGATCCTAGTCAGCCAACCTTGACAGCCCAAGGACAACCTCGCGCGCGCGTATACGTTGCATGTCACGAATGGTAGGTTACAACTTAACCAAGGGTACACAGATCCAGTGACCTGCATCCTCGCAGTCGTAGTCGCAAGGTCAGGTGCGATGGCGCTCAACCAATATGCTACAATTGCCACCGACGCAGTCCAGATGCGACGACGTGTACCTACGACTCCGTCCCGAAGCGTCGAGGGCAGGACAAGGCACCGGGAACGCGTGTTCGCTCTGCAGTAGGCCAACGCAAGCACAGACGCGGACATCGCGCTGTAGAAAGCTCTGAGGATAGCGCGAGCGTCCTTCCTTCTACCGCGAACAAGGGCATACAGCTGCGCTGGCACTATGAGAATCTGCCAAACTCAGCGCGAGTAGAGGTAGGGATGATGTTCAAAACGCCTTTATGCACAACGACGAACTGACCTTCCGCGACAGCCTGAAGATCCAGTCAAGGCGTTTGACCCTTCGTCTTTTGATCCAGGCGACGTCAAATCGTTTGAGCTCCCCCCTCCCCCATCCGAAGAGGACAACGAGGAAGGCTCGGAACAGACAATTAGCTCAGAGCCAGGCGTCGCGTTCACTAGGGAGACATGGTGGGACAGCCTCCTGATGCTCTACGCCAGCGACGAGGCAGGCCACGAACTGCGGGCTCTGACGCTTACTGCGCAACAACGAAGTACCTACACTCATCGTATATTCGTGGACATACGATCCCTGTTGCGTACTTCCGTATATTGGGCTAGCTTCATCCATCTGCCCAGATTCTTCGAGACACTCATCGACCCCACTCGGCGCGCCTCGATCCAACCTAGTCTCATCCTTGCTATGCTCGCCATGGGCAAGTTTGTCCAAAGCTCGGAGCTGAGGCTTGGAGCAAAAGGCCGTGAGCAGGCTTGGAAGCTCATTGATCAGGCACATGCTGCACTGCAAGCAAGTTTGATGTCGCAGTGGATCGACATCGGCCTCATTCAGGCTGCGTGGGTATGTTCGTTATGATATTCCCATCCTAACAGCGTTGATCTGATGATCTTTCGCAGATGCTAGCCTACTATGAGATACAGGTCCATCCTTATCAAACTTGGGAACGAAACCGCTCGTCTTTCCTCCTTCTCGACTCTCTAATCCGCCTGTTCTCTCTTACTACACTAGACGCCGACCTACCAGGTGCTCGCTTCTCCCTATTCGCGCTGCAAAACACCACGCCACCCACAGTCAATTCCTCCCTCGATGTTCGTGAAGTAGCTGAACTCATCACTAACGGCTCCGCGTCAATATTACCACCCGATCCTCTGTCGCATCATCAACCGGGGCCAACCGGGGCGGGATGCAGCTGCGCCCAGTTTACGCTGCGACAACAGTGGCCAGTAGTGCTCGCAGTAGCGCCCTTATGGGAGGCGACAGCTATGTGGCCTTCGCGCTTCACGGAGGGCGAAATCAGGAAGGAAGAGTGTCGTCGTCTCGTCTGGTCAAGTGTCATGCTCGCGGCCGGCCACAACTCTTATACGTCCGCTCGTTTCGATGCCGAAAAAGCGGATCTGTATATCAAACACTACGACAACGTAGGTGCCATCACCGTCCCACTCTGTATCGCCGAAGCGAGTCATGCTGACGCTGCTCACTCTGCCTTCCATCCTAGTACGCGCTCCTGCTCCCCGGAGAGGCGCTCGCGCACGCANGGGCGCCCGTCGCGCAGAACAACATCTGGTCACTGTACCTCCGCGCCATGCTTCTTTGGCATACCGGAATCCGCATGAGGTCCGACAAGGACTTACCAGAACTTCAGCGAGCACAGTTCGCGATAAACGCGTGGCTCGAGACCGAAGCCATTGAAGACGCATTGAACCAGCATGTGTGCAACCTCGAGAGTCGTATGGCCTACCAAGCGCGAGAGTTCCTATTCAAGTAAGTCGCTGACGACGACATACCTACGGGAATACTGAATTCTGCTCCAGTGCAAGGATGTGTATATCTTTCGACTTTCAAAGATACCTAGCCCACGTACCCTCGTAAGTCGCGATTCTGATCCATCACATCATAGCACGATGCTCACCAGTCATGACGCGTCTAGAGAGAAGAATAGTATGCTCTATCGCACGAAATGCGAAACATGGCGTGCGTTGCTTTGGATTCAGTTGCTGCTGTAATGACTTTTATTGACGATTGACCTCGCAGTGCGACGGCAGATGGCTGTGTCCCAGTACCTCTTAGATTGCTTACACAGCAACCCTGCAAGCGAGCTAGGCACTCGCTCTTTCTTGATCTACTGGTTTATGGGACATGTCACACGGTGAGCGCGATGTTGCAGTAATGTACTGCCTACTTATATAGACAACAGAGCTCTCATGTTATGGGAGAACGAGATAAGCCCTACGCTTGCCCTCGAAGCTGCGAAGCTATTCGCATTGCCTCTCGAGTATCTGATGCAACTTTGGCCAAGCGAATGTAAGTCTTCGGATCAATTGGGTAGCATGGATAAGCCGCAGTACTTACTGGCAGCTTTTCAAACAGGCCAGCGCGATAAGTGGCAAGGTCTGCGATATGTACTAGTTCAAGCCTGCTTGAAAACGGGTGTCCCACCGCCTTCCCCAGGCCTACCTCCTCCTGTATTCAAGCAGGGGTCGTATCCTCCACCCCCTCGATCGTTCGGAGAGCCAGAACCTGAGGAGTATACAGGCGTTCCGTTTCTATGACAATATATCGTCTGCTCCGAGTCTACCTCATGATGCCACCGATAGCTTACCTACAAGCAGTGCATTGCCCTTACGCCATGTCACAATTATACCGAGCCATGCGACGCGTAGCTGAGGATCATGGCGGTGCCTGACTCGCCGCCCGTGCTCGATTGCGTCGCGAGCAGTATGTAGACTACACAGCCACAGCTGCTACAGCCGGCGGCAAGGCCCTCGCTCTCATCCGCCGTGTCCGACGCGCTACGGAGTGCCCAAAGATCGTCTGTCTCATGTTTGTAATACCGGAAGCCTTTCGCTACTTGCTTATGCTTCGGAGCACCGCCCATGACGCTCCTTTCGCTGATGGCCAACGTCTTCTGCTCTGCGACGATCCCCTGTTGGCCGAGCGAGTACGTCTTCCAGAGGACTCCTGCGTTTCTGCAATCTACGTTCACTGCACTGGCGAATAGCTCGCTAGCAGGCCTTCCAAATGGCTACCAAACGCGACAACGCCAGCATGCATAGTCGTCGAGAGCCGGCATTCAACGAACCCTCGCCGGCGCTCAGCAGCCTCTCCTCCGCGTACAGCAGAGCTAGCAGCTCCTCAGCAGTACCACTGTCGCAAATGCGCGACATTGCACCTGCACCACCGCAGTCATCAAGCTCAGAGCACCGAATAATCGCATCCACTTCTATGCTCCCAAACCGGACTCAGGCTGTCGTGCCTAAACCTCCCCGTCGCCGAATCCGACCCAAGATCGCGCTAGACCCTAGCCAGCCTCCTACGGCTCAAGGAAAGCCTCGGGCTCGCGTTATTGTCGCATGCAACCAGTGGTGAGTGGTACGCTTCATGCGAGTCCCGATGCTGGTCCCTCAGACATACCCCAGTCGCGTCAGGAAAACGCGCTGCGACGGAGCCAAGCCGGTATGCTTCCACTGTCGCAAACGTCCGCCGGAAGATGGTGAATCGTGCTGTTATGAAGTGCAAGCAGGGAGACGAGGGCGGGATAGGGCACCTGGGACGCGTCCTCGACAACCGCCTGCGAAGCGTAGGCGAATGTCCTTGAAGGGCGCGTCTGAAGACACCGATCTAGATATGGACGAAACACCAGATAGTCGATCTCGCAGCCCCGAACCTGTCATGCTCGAATTCACAGGCGCAAGTGAAGGACGAACTGACTCGGAGCATTTGTCGGATGTTGGTACTCCTACTCAGTTCCAACGCGATCACGCTGACCTCATTTTACAAGGATTACAAGTCCGAAGACGATCCATTCGCCATCGACTTTGATGAACTCTTGTTTCCTCCCAGTTTCATCACGACGCCAGAGCCAAATGAAACAGAGAAAGACGAAGCGCAGTCGCTCCCAGCCCGGCCCAGCCTCCAATTCACCCGCGAAACATGGTGGGACGCCCTGCTTGCCTTCTACTGCTACGAAGACAGCGCGACGCCGATCCACGCGCTCTGCCTCACGGCCGACCAGCGCAACACCGCGCTCCTGCGCGTCGTCGCCGACCTCCGCGCGCTCTTCCGCTCGTCGTTCTACTGGCTCAGCTTCGTGCATATCCCCCGCTTTTTCGAGAGTTTGCTCGACCCCGTGCGACGCGCGTCCATACAGCCAAGTCTCTTGCTCAGTGCGCTTGCACTGGGAACGCTCGCGCAGAGTTCAGAGGCTGATCAGGGTGCTGTGGGGCGCGCGCGTGCGTTGCGATTGCTGGAGTTTGCAGATGGGGCATTGCAAGCCAGTCTCGCGTCGGGCTGGGTCGACGTCGGCCTGGCCAAGGCTAGCTGGGTAAGTGTTGGTTCATGGTCGATCGCAACCCCGGTTACTGACCCCGCGCGCATGCAGCTGATTGTGTACTTTGACATGCAATTTCACACATTCAAAAGCGTGGCAACGAGCAGGTCGTCGCTCGTCCTTCTCGACTCCCTTATGCGCCTGTTCAGCCTCACCAATCTCGACGCGGACCTAAAGAGCTCGCGATATTCTACGCCATCCCTCGCTGGAGATGGCTTCCGCGTTTCAACAAACGCCTTCGGCCCATCCTTCAACGAGCCGATAGTTCCAGATAACCTCGTCTTGCCCCCATCTGTTTCTCCACCTCCCGCCACCTGTAACTGTTCCGAGCTGGCAATGGGACGTGACTGGCCAGAAGTGCGGGAGATTGCGCCTTCTTGGTCGGGTACCATCATGTGGCCCCATGGACTATCCGAGGGCGAGATGCTAAAAGAAGAATGTCGTCGTCTCGCATGGTCAACCATCATGCTAACCGCAACGCTCAACTCATATACCTGTGTCGTCGGCTGCGAAGACGAGCCGCGGCTGAGCATCCAGGACCCTCGGAATGCAAGTTATACACGCTTGTCCCTGCGCAGCTCGAGCTTCCTGACCTTGTGATAACAGTACGCGCTCCTCTTCCCCGGCGACACGCTAGCCGTGACGGGCAAAGCCGTATCAGCAAATAACCTCTGGACGCTCTACCTCCGCTCGATGCTCATCCTGCACGCGTGTATTCGCGTGCGCAGGGACCCGGGGCTCAGCGACGCCGACCGTGCGCAGTTCGCGATGAACGCGTGGCTCGAAATCGACGCAGTCGAGGGCGCGTTCGAACGGCACACATGCGGTCTCGAGAAGACGTCTGGCTCCCAGGCGCGCGAGATGCTCTTCAGGTGAGTAATAGGTACCGTCAGAGAAGCCTCAGCGCGCAGTTGGACGGTGCTCAAGGTGGGGCTGCTAGCGCGCGCATGTGCATCTCGCACGAGTTTCAGCGATACATCCCCCAAGTCTCCACGTATGTGTTCAAGTAACTTCTGTCGATTGCTGTGTGAACTAAGTCCCTGCAGGCGCGGGGGGAAGATCTTCTACCGGGATAAGGCCGAAACTTGGAGTGCGTTTCTTTTGACTCACCTAATAGTAAGAGCCTGATCTCATGCAACGACACACAGTCAGGCAACGGCTGAATATAGCAGAAAATATATGGGCGAATGTACAGCAAGGGCGCTACGTACCAATCATGGACTACAGGAAGCCAATGCTTATATACTGGTACATGTCGCACATCATCAAGTAAGCGGACTTGTCGCCTCCGTGTCTCCGAATTGCTGATTGACATGCATTTTACAGGGCGCTCATGCTTTGGAAAGCGGACCCGACGCTGCTCATCGCGCTTATCGCGTCGAAGACGTTTGCGATGCGGGTAGAGTACATCATGCTCTTCTGGCCAGGCGCAGGTGAGCCGTCGAGCATATTCAAATTCAATGCAGGCCTGTGCTCAATGTATTTTACTCATGCAGAACGACGGAAAGAATGGCAAGACGTCCGGTACCAGCTGGTAGAGGCGTGCATCAAGGCAGGAATCCCTCCCCCGGAGAGAACGATCCCGGTGCCTTTCCCCTCTGTAAGAAATGTGACGCGGAGTGGTAGCCCCGTGTAATGGTGTATCGATTCCGTGTGGCTCGGATTCACATCCTGTCCGATTTGACATGCCGGGGACCGAACGGCCATGGTGGCTTCTACAGTCCACAACCGTTCGAACGCGCCAGACTGTAGCGCCGGATGATTGAATTCAGTCATCGGATTCAGAAGCTCAGGAGATGTAGGCACTTCACGTATATGCAGTACGGAGGCTGGGACGCCAGAGCAAGCTAGCTTGTTACACTCTACTAAGAGTGAAGTGGTATATAAGTACGGTGTCGCCAGTGACCGAATTGCGTGGTCCATGCTAGACTCTAGTAGTATTAGTAGTAGCCGTCGTGTCGTGTTCAACAGACTCAGACAGATTATGTGTTTTGACGTGCCAGTTGATAAGACAATGTACATACACGTATCATGCCAACCATCGGGTTCCTTAGTGGGTGCATTTTCAGCGATGTCGTGGGCCAGAGGAAGAGACTTTGCGAAGGAAGAGTTCGGTAAAAGGGAAGAGGCGGCCGCCGGGAAGGAAAACGCAAACACAGCCACCCATTGGGAGAGGGCGCCTAGGGACGGAGGAAGGGCTCCGGTTGCGTCAGCACGCGTACGAGGGGGAGAGGAGGCATATGATTGGTGTTCTGGCGTGTCGTGGGGACACTGCCATCGGCCCCTCGATCGCCTAGCTCCAGCTGCGCCGCGATTTGTGCACGTACGTACGCGTATCCCGGCTTCGGTTCCCCAACATATACTTTCATTTCGCACAGCGCTACTTTTCTCTCTACTTCACCCTTATAGTCTGCGATATTCTCGGACTCATCCCTCCCCAGCCACCCTCTTAGCCAGCCTGCACATACGCCTACCATACACGCATGCCCGCCACATCTTCCTCTCCCACTTCTTCCGCGCTCTCCGAAGACAGCGCCGCAGACAGAAATCCTTCTTCCAGTAGCACCCACCGTGATCCCCGGAATCACTCCGTGTTAGGAAGTACCTCACCGCCCACAACCACGAGCGATGTTCCCTCTCCACAGGACGCCCATCCGTCTCTTGCCTCGGAAGACGCTTCCGGAAAACGCAAATCTTCGTCAACTAACCCTCCAGGCCGGCGGATAAGACCCAAGATCGCCCTCGACCCCAGCCAGCCTCCAACCGCTCTAGGCAAACCACGAGCCCGCGTCTACGTGGCTTGCAACCAATGGTCAGCAGGTCATTTTGACAATTTGATTCAGCCGGGGCTTTGTGCTGATCGTCGTATGTCATTCTCAGCCGTACAAGAAAGACTCGCTGCGACGGCGCCAAGCCGGTGTGCTTCCACTGCCGCAAGCGCCCGCCCGAGAACGGCGAGTCGTGCTCGTACGAGGCTCAGCCAAAGCGTCGTGGCCAAGACAAAGCACCTGGAGGACGCAAACGCAAGCGTCTCGAGTCGGGGGCATCTCACAGCGCCAATGTCCATGGTAGCGATTCTGAAGGGTCCAGCACTAGCGGAACATCACGCAGCGCTCGCGGCAACTGCGAGCCCATGCAGCTCGTCGCATCCTACGACAACTTCCCCGAGTTGTGGTCTGATGTCGGTATCTAGACCATGGCACTGCTTATAGTAGCAAATGCTGATACGTTCATCAGGATTCGTTCACGGAATACGACCCATTTGGGATCGACCTCAACGCGGTGCTGGATCCTCCAAGCACCGGCAACCTATGGGATCTTCTGCCGCAGCAAGAAGAAGAGGCCGAACCCATCCCTGCACGCCCCAGCCTCCAATTTACACGCGAGACATGGTGGGACGCTCTCCTCGCATTCTACGCCTCGGACGACACCGCGCACCCGGTGGAGCCCGGCACGCTCACCGTCGAGCAGCGCAGCATGACCGTGCGGCGCATCGTCACCGATCTCCGAGCGCTCTTCCATTCGTCTATCTACTGGGTCAGTTTCATCAACATTCCGCGCTTCTTCGACAACCTGCTCGACCCCACACGGCGAGCGGCCTTACAACCGAGCCTGCTGTTGAGCGCCCTCGCTATCGGGACGCTCGCTCAGAGCTCCGAGGCGGAGAACGGGGCACCTGGCCGAGCCCGGGCGCTGAAGCTGCTTGACCTTGCGGACAGTACGCTACAGGCTAGTCTTGCCTCTGGTTGGGTCGACTTCGGCCTTGTACAAGCTAGTTGGGTAAGAGGTATTCTCAATACCATGGCACGATTCCGAAACTGACTACATCATTGGTAGCTAATCGTCTACTTCGAGATGCAGTCACATCCGCTCCACTCAATGGAGAGAGGACAATCGTCCCTACTTCTCCTCGATTCCCTCCTACGTCTGTTCTCACTAACAACTCTCGATGCTGAGATCAAGAAACCATCATCCGCGACAACACTACCCGGCTCCTTCGCCTCCAGTGGCTCCAGATCCGCGTTGAACCCCGCCCTCAATCCCTACTCCAACGACACCATCGCGCAACTCCACAACAGCAGCAATACCGCCCCTTACACCGCGCCCCTCGCCCCCTCCGTACAGTCAAGCACCGCGGTGTCAGCCATGTCAAGTCTGCTCGGCATCCCCCTCCCCGACCCGCTCGTCCACTCAGGGCCCTCCTGTTCCGGACCGTTCCCCAAATGCCGCTGCTCAGAGTTCACGATCGACCGCAGCTGGCCCTCGGTCCTCGGCTTCGCGCCGGGCTGGACGGGGATGATGATGTGGCCCACGGGCCTATCGGAGGGTGAGTTCAGGAAGGAGGAGTGTCGGCGATTAGTCTGGGCGAGCATCATGATGACCGCCAGCCTGAACTCGTATACGTCCGTCACGTGCGAGATCGAGAAGTCGCGGCTCTTCATCAAGGATCCTCGACATGTGAGTCTCCACACCTCACACCCCACTTCAGACCCTGAGCACAGATGCGCTGACTGTGTAACCTCGACCCTGACGTAGATCGCACTGCTATTCCCGGGCGAGTCGCTCTCGCTCGCGGGGACGCCCGTCCCGAACGACAACGTGTGGACGCTCTACCTGCGCGCGATGCTCCTCCTGCATTCGTGCGTACGTATGCGTGCGGACCCCACGATGGGCGACGCGGAGCGCGCGCAGTTCGCGATGAAGGCGTGGCTCGAGATCGACGCGCTGGAGAGTGCGCTTGACCACCACAGCTGTGGGCTCGAGCGGATGACTGGCTTCCAGGCGAGGGAGATGCTCTTCAGGTCAGTAGACTACAGAGGGCGCGGGTTCAGTTGCACTCACGTATTCGCTTGATAGTGCGCGGATGTGCGTCTCGCATGAGTTCCAGCGGTATATACCTCGCGTGACAACGTACGTGGTCATTTATGTCTACCTTTCGTTTTTCCTAGCTAATGATCCTTTGCTCTGCAGGAATGGGAGCCAACTGTTCTATCGAGACAAGGCCGAGGGCTGGTGTAAGTTGACTTTCCTCTAAACGTGCCTTCTACTAGTATGCTAACCGACGCCTTATCTCAGTGGCACACCGTATGGCGCTATCAGAGCGCGTCTGGAACCAGGTCATGAAGGGCGAGCACGAGCCTGCGATGGACTTCCGGAAGCCCGTCCTCATATACTGGTTTATGTCACACATCGTCAAGTACGTCGTCCCGATGTCGCTGGCTGCCCTCCGCCGCCTCATTGTGTTCGGGATCGTTGACCCACTGCCTCATCAGGGCGCTCGTATTGTGGAAGGCGGATCCCACCCTGACGATCGCGCTGGAAGCGTCCAAGACCTTCGCCAAGCGCGCAGAGTACATCATGATGTTCTGGCCGAGCGCAGGTGCGTGCTTTTACTTAATACTCATATCAAGCACAAGTGCTAATACAAACTCTCCCATAGGACAACGGCGAGACTGGCAAGACCTCCGGTACGCACTCGTGCAAGCGTGCCTGCAAGCAGGCATCTCTCCTCCAGAAAGGTGTATGCCCCGCCCAATCCCTCGCAAAGGGGCACCCCCAGCTCCCAAACCAGCGTGAAGAAAGTTGGAAGTCAGAAGTCAGAAGATCCATATATCCCTTCGAGTCGCTATCGATATCGCTATACCGCATCATCGCATGTACGATTACCGCTCCCCAGTGCTGGAATAGAGAAGACGCTTTCTTTGCCTGCTCACGAAGACTCGGAGCCCGGCTTCCGACGCATGCGAAGGTCGAACCTGCCTGCTCATTGTCCCATTGTTGCTCGCTACCTTCATCACATCTCCGCGCCCACATGCCCGACCTATACAAGAGTCCAGCCAATCCCCATCCCCGTCCTTGCCGTCGCGGCCCCCAGCCTGCCACGTCGCATGACGTTCTCGTCGTGCCCGTCGCCGCTAAGCACTTGCCTCTCGAGTTGTTTTGGCTTTTATGTCCCTTGCAGGGTTGCACTGCGCCCGGCAACCTCCATCGCGATCGCCTGGGCGCTCCGCCATTATGGGCGCCAAATTACGAGCACCGGTTCGCGCTCGCCGTGACGCGCACCTTGTCTCACCGCTCATTCAACCCCAAGCAAATCATTGAAGGACCCCCTGTATCGCTATCTCTCGCTCAGCATATGGCTCTAGTGTTGCTATATGCTCTCAGACGCAGCCACTCACACGAAGCCGGAGATGACTCATTCTCCGTCGGTCCTAGGCATCGATCCAAGGCGCGTATGCACGCATACACCCAGGTTGGCACGCGCGTGGTTCGCTGATCTCCAGTGATCCTCGTCACTACGAATGCGCGAATCGCACCCGCCGCTGCCGGGTACAGAGGCGATGCCAGAGTCTGCATACACGCGCAGCAGAGCGAGCGTCTTGTTGGCAATGTTGACCATGACAAGGAGGCCGTCCGTTCCGGAGGTCTTGTCTCGGGAGCGAACACAGACGTCTACGGGCACGCGTTTCATGTCCGTCCGTGTGCAAATTCGTACGCGGCTGCGGGCAGCGTCACACCTGGGGCGTGGCGCGTGTATATAATGGCAGATGCGATATTTCAGACTCGCAAGCAGTACCACTCCGGTGCGCAACTATCACTCGAACCACTACCTTCCCAGTCATGGCGTCGCTCGTGCATAATCCCCTCCATCCCAACCTCCTCTCTGATGTTGTATGCGATATTGCACAACGAAAACATCCCATGAGGTGAGGCTACTAGCCGTCTGAGTATCTAGTCAGAAAGCTGAGTTCTTGCACTTCTTTCCAGCATCGAAGAGGTGTGTAAAGTGGTCCCTCAGTACCCGTGATTCGTTCTAATGCCAGCTACTTTGCCCAGCTGTATGCGGTCCAAGAGACCCTCCTCACTGCCCTCTCGCTCGTGCACGAAGTCGTCAACTCGCGGCGATGTTCAGTCTCCCGGCTGCCTCCCGAAATCATCGCCCACATATTTTCGTTCGTGCCCGGCCGACTGCCACACGTCGGCACCTCATCTGCGCATTCTCAAGCCAGACAGACATACGATCTGATCCCATTGACACACGTCTGCCAGCGATGGCGCGCGATCGCGTTGGGCACGTCATCGCTCTGGTCCTCCGTATCCGAGACGTCCACTTCCTATTCCGCCACCCGCCACTTACGCTCCCGCGCTCGACGTGCGCCCTTGACCATATTTGTCGATCGGCCCCGCCAGAGTACAGCGATGACCGATCTGCTTGCTCACGACGGGGCGGGCGTAGTCGAACTGAGTCTAAACGGCCTCCAAGACTTGTCCGCACGCGAATTGGCATCAGAGCTGCTCGCGTTCCCTGCACATCGTCTGGAGCGCGCCGTGGTACGCCATAAGGGCCGTCGTTTCATCCCAGACGCGCCGGGTCAGGAAGTCAAGCCTGTCGTTGAGCTCTGGAGCGGCGTAGCCCCAAGATTGAAGTCACTTGACCTCTTCGATGTGCCCTTCCTGCCTTCGAACGCGCTTGAACGACTCACAGATTTGACGCTTTCATATGAACACGTTTCCACCGAATGGACGGTATGCGACCTATTCGATTTCCTCTCTAAAGCGCCTTCGCTCGAACACGTCCGCCTCCGAGGTCTTCCTTCCGATCTCCATCTCCGCCATTCTTTCACCCCAGCTCCAATATCACTCCCCTCGCTGAAGATTCTCGATATCGGCAATTGTCGTGGGCGATGTTCCCCAATGCCGCTCATACAACTTCTGCTATCACATATCAACGTACCCATAACGGCATCGATTCGGGTGCATGGCGTGGACGCCTGTAACGCCTCAAGACTGCTCTCGCCCTTGCTGACCCCGGGAGGCGAAAGCCGGCTCGACCTAGACATGTCTTTCTCTGCGTTGACGATGACGGTAACCCGCTCTTCTTCTGCGACATTCAGCCTGGAGCTGAGCACTGCCGGTGCCTCCAAACTTGCGCTCGAAGATGCCGTCAAGTCCTTCGTCAGCGAATGCTCTCCTGTACGCGAACTCGCGGTGTCCAGCCAGCGAGCGTGGTCGGTGTGGTGCGATCCCGATGTTCTACTCTCCGCACTGCCTCAGCTCGAGACGTTGTACATCAGCGACCAACTTCTTGTTCCGGAACTCTTGGACGCGTTGTCTCCGTCTCGACCTGGCGAATGTTTCTGTCACGAGCTCAAGACGGTTCGACTGCCCCCTCTACAAGATCCCATTCTATTGCAACAGTGGTCTTCGGCTTCGGCGGGCCGCAGCGCCCAGAGCCCACATGGACGTTTCACCATCACGGCTCTATAGTTGTTTCACTATATATCCTTGATAGACTAATGATAACCTCACTTCGACCACATGTAGCCACTCCACACAGACTTGGTATGTTTAATGACTCGCATACATCTACAGAACACATCGCGGATACATCAGCCAAATGTCTAACGACACAAAACGAGTGCACAAACTCATTGCACGGCAGTATTCACACGAGATAGGCAAGCCTTTACGTGTTCTCGCGCCCTAGAAGGATATAAAGCGCTGGCCTACAAGTGGTGGACGCGCATCCTGAATAACTTCCGTATTTCCCACAGCAACACATCTCAGCGACATTGACTCGTCGTGTGAGAAAAGCTCACTGTCTATTGTGCTAACTGTCGCCCGACTTTTTGTACTCATCAGCGGCTCACGCTTCTCATCCGTAGAATGCCCGCTAGCGCCCATAGCTTATTGTCTATGCCTCCCCAACGGGCATCTCAATCACCCTCTCTTCGCTCGTCCCGTGGGCTGGAAGCCTCCGGAGAGGAGCGCGAATCAGACATTGAGCAGTTGGATACTGCCCGCTGTCACCCAGGCCGCGTTATGCAGTGTGTAATGATGCCAGTAGTTGCCCGCTGCCACGCGAGCCTCTTATTGTCTTTCGCTACGCTTAACGTCGCACTCGTCGCCGGCAGAGTCGTACAAGTATCCCAACGGCCGCGCGTGGGCGTGCCTCCCGCAAGGCGGGCCCTTTCCTCTATCACGCTGGCTCGCGCATGTCTGCCTCGTCCTCTGCCGGGCCCTCCTCTCTTCACCCTCTCCAGCCGTTGACGGCGGAGCAGGCGGCCGCCTGGCGGAAGAGTCTCTACGATCGGTGCCTTGAAGGTGCGTCTATTACATCCTTGTTGACTTCACAAACGGGCTCAGATCTCACCTTCGCAATGACTAGTCGTCAAGACTCTACCCAAGTTCGAATGGCGGGAGGATGGAAGAGCACCAGCTCTTGATCTCAAGTTGTTGTTGAGGTCCCTGGCCCAGCACGCAGGCGAGCTGAGGTACAGGAGCGACCTCCATCAGCACCTCTCCAACGAGACGGTCAAGATGGTTACCGCAATTGTAAGTGGGTCGCCCTCTATCCTCGTGAACCCAGTCTAATAGCATACCTTTCTGCAACCTACCTCGCAGACGGCTGCGATCGATTATCAGCTCGACCTCGTCGAGGGACCTACTCCCATTCGTTCCATCCTGCATCTTGACACAATGGTAGGCATGGAGGAATACCTCCGACATGCCAGAGAGATATTGGACGCGAACATGCTGTGGGAGCACACTGCAACGGCATGTCGGCTACGCACGAGTATGCAGGAGCTAGCCGACGTCGGGCAAATCCACCGTACTCGTTTTGTCAACGAGCTCGTCCCAGACAGCGACGTCGATCGTTACAATCTGGACAGCAACGAACCGTGGACACCGTTGAAAGTGTTCTTGGACGAGGTGCTCAACGCCGATAGCGGACGAGACCTGTACTCACTGGATCGATGTCGCACCGCGAGCCCTAGGATAGACAAGGCCCCGCCGTCCCCGACACCCAGCATCCGTATATCTGCTCCACCCGGCGACGCGCCTACCAACGCATCGCCCATACCCATTCGCCTGGACAGCGCGCCCCATTCCCCACAGCTTCGGAGTGGTCACTTCCTTCGGCCCCCGTCGTTCACGCGCGGTCGGCGCTCTTTGCGCGTTACTAGTTCGAGAGTAGTCAGGTCCGTCTCGCCGTCCCCACGACGAGCTCCAAGTCCCTGCTCCTCGCCCTCGCCCTCGCGTCCGTCCTCGCCCTCCCTACGGCCGTTCTCCGTCATAGCCCTCGGCAAGCGCCGCGCGATCGACGACGGAAGTCCCACTCCTCAGCGACGTTACAAACGTCGTAGGCTCGCCCGAGCCGAGCTTCATACCAACACCAAGGACGCTGAATCCAGCGCAGGCGAGTCTTCAAGCTCTGAAGGACCGGTTTTGCCGCCACCCTGGGTTCTCGAGGACCCCCCTACCCCCGACTCGTCTACGGCAGTATCGTTGTCGGACGCCGAGGACGACGCCGCCTCAGAGTCGTCTTGTCTTTCTCGGTCGTCTTCGCTGGATGTCAACGTGGGCGGTGAGGCCGTTGAATACGAACGGCGCTCATATCCGACCCGTATACCTTCTACCACGACGACCTTCCAAGATTTCGACGCGGATATGGCGTCCGTCGTGGATGACGAAGACGCGACGAGTTACACGACCGCAGACGACTGCATAGACGTTGACGATGAGGAGCTCGAGCCGCCTCCACCGGAACCGATACCGACACCCAGCCCTCGTGCCCCCGTTCGGCACAGCAAGTTCATCGGGAGACGACGCTGCTGGGACGGCGCAATGCAGTTCGTACAGCGGATGCTCAGATTTTGAACACTACTGGAGGACTAGTATTATCCACTCACCTGACGCGCCGTACTGGCGCAAGGACTTTTGCAAGTTTTTGTGCATCATTCGCATATGTTCACATACCTTTATCTCGTATAATCAATACGATACGATAGTCAGTACTTACGCACGCATCTTCAGTGTACAACAGTGTAGTTTTAGACGCCGCTTGCGCACGCGCTCTGGATTCATGCTCTCGCTATGTAGTTATGCTCTCCATGCAATATATGCGCGCACTCTCACCTTCATCCTACTCCGAGATTGTTCATCGCCAGCCGAATACGGCTAACGTGCATGGTGATTATATTCCGCTATATACATTAGTACATTGTCGATAAGTCCTGCTCGATAGGCTCTAGAGATCTGTCATGACATCCCGGTAAGCCCGGTCATCCCCATGCATTATATCCTCGTAGTCTGATGTCTCATGAAACTCGTCTGCGCCATTTGTTAGCATATAAATGACATGTTTAAGCTCTTGTGTGCTTACCGCTCAATTCCTCCTCGCTGCTTGCCGGGTCAGGCTCCTCTTCTTCCGGATAATCATTGGTATACCAATCCTCCGCTGGACACAATCAGATTAGCAACATGGCTTAGACGGGAGGAAGATTCCAACTTACCATTCGAATCTTCGTCATCTTCATCGTCGTATTCCTCGTCAGACTCGTCTTCGCCATACAAGCCACTCAACTCAGGAGGTAAGCCGGTGCTATAGATGGCTCATTGTCAGTTTCGCAACAGATAGCGTCTGAATCTCTCATACAGTTTGGCGATGTTCGAGGCAGAGCCAGGTTCGTAAAACTCCTGGAACGTCGTCGGACGCTGGTAGAACACGTCGTACACGTAATCCTCGTCCATGCCATCACCATGTGCTCCGGTAGTTTGTGGTGTAGGAGCAGGCGGTGCAACGTCGTTGACTGCCCTCCCGTTAGCACTCGATCACTGAACACTCTCGACGGGTGCAAGAGCTTACCACTCAGGTAATCTTTGAGTAACGGGAGGAACTTCTCAATCTCCTTGTCCGTGTCGCTGATCACGGCCCCTGAAACCGATGAAGGCACAGCATCGTACATCTTGAAGGCAGCGCTGCGCTTGATTTCTTCCATCTCCTTCGAAGAGTATACTTTTGGCCTGTAGTCTGTTAATATGGCCACAGTGTGCACATAAGGTTGAGCCAGCAGGGACACTCACGGAGCAGTCGCATTCTGCTTTCTAGCATAATGCTCGAGGGGCATCTGTTCCTGAGGAACGATTGTGTACGTCCTACTCGGGGCCTCGTAGTGTGTCCTCATGGTTGTTTGTCCCTGAGTAGTTTGCGGCTTAGCAGACGATGCTGGTGCAGGGGCGGGGACGGGCGCAGAAACGGATGCCGCAGCTGCAGAGGTTGAAGAGCCAGCCACTCCCTCGGGCTTCTTCTGTGTGGAATCTCGTGCTAGGCCTGCGAGGCGTTCCTACGAGGGAATACATGTGTCATTTTCGTCTGCATCGGCTTTCAAAGCGAGTCGAGACGTACCTCGAGCTCCTTCTTCTGCTGCTCATCATCCCATGCGGCTTGCTCTACCGTGCCGGCGTATTGGAAGACATTCAGTCCACCCCGAGATCTCTTCCTTCGAGGCGCAGAGTCCACAACTAGCCAGTCACCGGTCCTGCGTCAATGATGGTATTCTGATAGGATAAAGGGTGCGACACTCACCAAGCGCGTCCAAAGGCTCTTCATTCCGCTTGCGCTTGATACGTAGGATAGCATACGGCTGTTGCTGCTGAAGTGCATGAGGCGGGTCAACCTCCATAGTTTCGTTGATTCCGTAGTCGTGGGGAGTGTGGATAGTGGAGATCAAGAAAGATGGGTTGTGGTTGAGTGCAAGTCGCGATGAGGCCAAGCAGGGGACGATTCCAGAGTTTGCAGCCACATTGGCCACCCGTTGGGCCACGTGGGAGTGACGGTGACGAATAGTCACGTGAACGCGTCATTGACGCGTCCTCGCTCGCAAAGCCTCGTGTACTACGACTCCGAGTCCGAAGACAGACTCTCTCCTTGTTGGAGCATTGATGCACAGACAATTTGGCCGTAGGAGGCGACATACGAACTATGATGAACGTCTAGATTGACGTGAGGCGTGCCAGACATCATATTCGTTACAACCTCTCGTGATAGTGATACATTTCAGGTACTTCGTAGTAATGAGGGTTTATACCCTCTTCACGATGACTAGATAACTTCCTTGATAATGATTGCATACTCCAGAGGAATCATGCGGCCTCCTTCGCCACAGAGTTGTTCTGCAATTAATGTAAGTATACACTCTCAGCCTACGCGTTCTGTGAGACTTACTGAAGAGTGCAGCTCCAGATGGTCGTTCTTCGCCCGAGAAGAGGTGCGCTTCCCCTTTCCAAAGGTCAAATAGCCGAGGAAAAGCAATACTGCGAATGCAGCGCCGAACACCGCAACCGTCAGACCGGCTCCGAGGAATCCTGCACCCACAGGCGAAATCCTGTCGTGGTGGGTCGTTGCCTGCACGCTGGAGCTGGCCGCGCCAAGAAGTGCCGCACATCCGCGCGCCTGTGTCTGCCCACAGACGTGGCACCAGTCAAGCGTGGTGTTTACTGCCGCGGGTTGGAAGGCATTGATGAACGTTGAGATGGGTACGTCCGTGTCCGCGCTCCCGTCCCAACCCGCAAAGCTCATGGAATAGGTACGGAACGACGCATCGTCGGTGCCGTTCTTGAAGTTGAACCGGAGAACGGGCTCGGGAGACGACGCGGATTGGCGGACCTCGAGCACCACAGCCGCAGCGTAATTGACTTATTGTCGAAGGACATGTCAGGACGGCGCAGACGTAGCTACAGAACGTGGCCATGCTCACCAATGGAGGGCGGCAGAGCACCATCTGCCACGACACCAGTCATGTTGAACAAGCTCAGGAATGGCTTGTATGCAATAGCGGAGTAGTGCAGCTTGAGAGTGTCTGAGCTGTTTGAGATGCGTTGAATCGCGGTGATAACCGATGGCAGCATTGTGCGGAACGCGACTAGTCTATATATTAGTATCCGCTCGACAACGAACATAACAATCCCACTGACTGTTTCCGATCCCTGTAATGGAGTCGTCGCTGAAGACGTTGTATTCGTGCCAGTTCGCAAGATCACGGGCCTGTGCAAGATATGTGTCCGGGAGACTGTCCGCAAAGGTCGCGTTGTGGATGGATTGCACGTTCATGTAGTCGAAGATCTATAGCGACATAGAGTGAGGATAATGATAGGTGGCTCGGATCACCGAACAGCCCTTACGTTCCACTGCAGTTACGATAGATGTGTTAGCTTTGGCATCCTCCAACGGCGCATAAGCTCTCACTGACCATGTTCTCCAATGTCACAGGGCGTCCATCCATGTACGGCTTGAGATCAGTCAAGAACTGAGAAACCTCTTTGGCCTTCTCTTGGAACGCAGACGAGTTATAGAACGCTTCAGTGTGATCGTTAAACGTCTATACGGCCAAGTCAGTTCAGATACCCTCAGTGCACGGGACCTACTCACGTTGCACGAAGTGAAACCCTCAAGCGATACATCCTCGTTCGGTTCTACGGACTCGACTATTGTACAACTCTGTCAGCAACCTTGCGCGCTGCAGGATACATGAGATATGTCACGCACTCGGTACGTATTGATAACCCCCCCAGAGGACTGGTGACAGTGGTTCCGTTGGCAAGCTGAGTGCTTGCCTTCGGGGTCACCGGCCAAAGTCCCTGCACGAGGGCGATCGCACTGTCGTAGATGACTCCGCCTTCGTCACCAGCATCCGCGCGGACGATGACTTGGGTAGGCTGAAAAAGCGAGGTCTCGTTCGCGATACCTTGGATGTAGGTGGGCGCGGATGCGTTGAAGTACACCGAGCGCAAAAGAGATCCGAGCTGATACTCTTGTTGCTGTACAAGTAGACGTCCATTAGCATTTCGCACAAGATACCGTTGTCTGGAAACAATGATAGCCCTAAGTAATATGCGTTCGAGAACATGCACTGTTGAATCTTGCCAACGTTGTCGCGACGGTAGGACGTGAGGAATCAGGATGTTTACTGCAATCTGGTGTCCGGGCGCTAATTTGTACGCTCTTTCTCCTCTCCCATCATCTGGTCTCGTAGCAATCCACCATTGTCGTGCCCAGGGCACCCAGTCGCTTCGGGCTCGAGACATGCAGTGCACTCACCTCTCCTAGAGGCGTTATGACCGTTGAGGACGCCGTGTAGGTATCCGGGTCCTGGTAGAATCCCTGTCGATCACCGTGGCGCGCGAACACGACCACACCGAGGACCTTGCTCTCGTTGTCCGTAGCCATCGCGTCGAATATGTGCAGCTACCTAAGAGTTCAAGCTCAAGAGAGGGATGCGCGACTCAACGCGGAGGCAAGACAGTGCTGGGAGGAAGGGGGAGGAGTCAGAAGGCTCGACGGCCTGCCGCGTGGTGAGGCTAGTCATATGTACCTCCCTAGAGTCTGATGCGAAGGTACGGCTCGTCATGCATCTCATCGAACGTCCTGCTGAACACGCCAAACTGCATCGCGCCTCCGATATAGCTGACGAGATTCTGGCGGAAGGTCATGATATGGATCAAAAATAGTCAAAATCGTTCCCTTCGTTCGGATATCTACGGTGCGCGGGCGGCCATCCTGCCTTTTATACTCGGCCTTTTTCTCAACGTGCCACAAGAGAAGGCGTTGAAGCCGTGTCGAAGCATGAGCGCGATGTCATGCACCACATTGCAAGGGCGAAAATAGTCGCACGCATGCCGTAATCGCCCAACTTGCGTTGAATTGCGGCAGAGATAAACGTGCGCTTGAAGCTGGTGAGTGAATGTCGCTGCTGAGACCGCGTAGGCGACCCATGATCGATTCGCCGTTCGCACCCCTCGACCGCACGGCGAATATTCCCCAGCTCAAAGCGGGACCGACGATTCATGTTATCCCGCCTCACAAGGCAACAATTTAGCCATCAGTTCATCGCGCTTTTTAGGGATACTAAGGTACATGGATGAGCGCGCAAGTTCGATACAGTTCGCGTATCACGTAAGTCCAATCGTGCCATGTCTTTCTTATGAGGTCCTTGTCCAACAGCCGTACGCTCACGTTTTCCGCCACCATCACTCACTTATCGATGTTGTAGAAGTGAGGGGCGTCCCACACTCCAATATGAGGCAGGCAGCGATCGCCTTCCTCGGTGACCTCGAACCCATGGGCGCACTTCCCTATAGCGGTCAGGCCTATTAGCCCCGTCGTCGACCTGCACCGACCACAGATTGCACTCACGAATGATGCATTGTCCCTTCTCGCACCGTACCTCGTCGACGTTCGGGATGGCGCTGCAGTCGCGTCCGCCGGCAGCAGTGCGCTCCCCGAACGGCGAGTCGTTGTACACGCATCCGCCGCACGCTTCGAGGTCGCGCCGGATATCGACGCACTCGAACACGGCCTCGCCGCTCTTGCCGCGGATGCCCCACACGGGGCAGCTCCGCCACCCGAAGGGACACACTGCGTCGTTGTACTTGGACGGCCCGACGCGGCGCTTCTCTGCCCGCGGCGAGGGATTCCCTCCGCCAGTGGGAGCTGGGAGTGCAGGAATTTGGTGTCAGCAAGGGACGGCGAACAACGACGAGCGGGACTGACGGCAGGTTTGCGAATTTGTCTGGACGCAGGAGTTCGCAGCGCCTGATCCTGAGCGGCACTGGTTAGAAGACGTAGCGCCGGGGACCGAGTACGGCCTGTTCGACGGGCACTTCTTGCAGGAGCTCTGGCCGGAATGGTCCTGTAGGGAAACGCAGGCGGTGAGCACCACGTACGACACTTCGCTGTGCATCCACTTACTTGGTAATAGCCCGCGCAGCTGACATCGGCAGGTCAGCGCTGAGCGCCATACGGATTTGCTAATGGACGTACCAAGTGCAGCAGGTGGTCGAACCGGACACACCGGAGAATGTGCCTGCGGGACAGTCGGAGCACCTGCCTCTACTGGAATCGTAGTACTCTCCCGGGTCACAGTTGTTGCCTGGATGGCCCTGCGTGTCGGCATCGCAGGGCAAGAAGAGCGCCAAAAGGAAGAGCGCGACGAGCAGCCATCGAGCGTGGGTGTAAAGAGCCATGGGGAGGAAACTCTGGCGACGAACGCGGCGAGAAGCAAGCTGCACGTCTGCACGCTCGCCCCCAGCAGCCAAACGGCCGTCGGTTATTTCAAGAACACGTCTCGAATGCCGAGGTTATCTTGGATTAGGAGTGCGCGAGGCCATCGGCGTCCACTTGTCAATCGGGACGCCGCCTCCTGTGCGCATTCGCACCCTGGACGTCGCCCTGCCCCGTGCTGGCCTCTCTCTCGGGCCGCTTGTGCTGGACTTGGATAGAGGCTGGGCCCATGCAGGGAGCTGCACGACATAGGAGGCGTCTCGGGCGGCATTTGCAGAACGTCCTTCGGTGCTAGCACCGGAGTAGGTGGTGTACGTACCTGAACGGACCAGGCCAGCGATATGTCCGAGCATATCGGCTTCGGATGATAGGGCCCCGGGCCCGCCCAGTGGTCCTCTCTGTGGCAAGGGTGGATGTTCGAGACGTCCAACGACGTCTACGGCGCGCATACAGGAGAAGTCTTAGCCTTCGAGTGTACCCTACATCTCGGGCTAGAACCAAGCCGTGAGCAGAGCTCCATGCCCAAGTGGTGTTCCAACGTTCGTCGGCGAAGACGAATAGCCAAGTCATTGTTTGTCTGGTCACGACGTGAATTGTTATGTAGTCCGATCAATTATTACGACTTGCATCCTACTTGAGCGCTTGAGCGGCCATCCGTAGCGTGAACGACGAACACAGGCCTGTGCCAGTCGAATACGACACACCCCAGGAGTCCAACTATCGAGCGCGAGGACGTACATGGGTGCTAGCATGAAGGCATTGGCAAGTGGAGTCGGCCTCGAACATGATAGGAGACGATTGCCATTGAACAGAGTACTTCGGCGAGGAGTACTTCCTAATCCGGCTTGGCACCGACTGGGGAGAAGTTCTGCAGATCTCGACCGAATAGAGGGCATTCGGTGAGTTGAGCTGAGTGAAGCTGAGCTGAGCTGGGCTGGGCTGAGCGGTCGCGACGAGGAATACTGCCGCGTCGCAGCTATCAGGATTCAGGCCAACGCATGTCGCCGTGTCGAGCACAACGTCGCGATAGCTATGCAGACGCTTGCTTGATAAGCGCATCGAAGCGACGAGACGTTCCAGAGTACCAGTGTGGGTTATCGTCCAATGTCTGGTGAGGTAGGGTGCGGTCGAGCAGGCATCGATGAGGTCCATGTCACCATCTAGGGCAACTCAATCACCGCAATCCCATGACGCGTAAAGACTAAATGTACACGATAGCACGACTTGGGCACATTGCATCCGTCCGCCCACTCCAACCTCTAAATCTGTACAGGGTGGTTTATGGCCTTTCCCGGCAACACGCCCAAAGGCCGAGGTTCATCCACGTCCAACGTACGGCATCCCCGTCGCCCTGCGGCAGACAGCATGAGAGAAAGCACGGCGTCGCCCAAAGTGCGACGTGGACGCGAGAAGCACGCCACGAAGCACAGATATCCAGAGCGCGAGAGTCAGAGAAGCGCGAGAGCCGGACTCACATGATGTTGAACGTGAGCACGGTCACGTCGAGCGGAAGGTTCGCGATGTGCACGATGCTCTCGCCGACGTGCTTCGCGTCGAACGTCGCCTCGTGCTTGAGTGTCCCGTCCGCCTGGAGAGTGCCCTGGGGTGGCGGAGACATCGTTGTCAAGGCACCTCCTGCAAGCACGAGCGTATTTCAGATGGCGGGCGGCACTGTGTAAGCCAGGCGTGCGATACGGGGCGAGAAGGGTTCGCCAGCAGGGGTCACTTGCCAATGTCAACCTGGGTGCAGGTGATGTTGTGAGCGCGGCCGTCGAGGAGAGTGCATTTCGTCATGCCAGAGATGGCGTGCTTGCTCGCCGTGTAAGGGGACGAGAACGGGCGGGGCGTATATGCTGAGATCGAGCCATTGTTGATGATGCGACCTGAATGGAGCGAGACGTTAGACATTAAACTTTGTCCAGGTCAGCAGGTGCGTCGAGCGAGGCGCAGAGCGGAGAATGGGAGATCAAAAGTGTGGCTCTCTGACGCATCCAAGGTCTTCCACGGACGCTCGCGCTTCTCGAGACGCCGATAGAAGCTCAGATGGACGGCTGCGCAATTTCAAGTCTGCACTAGTTCCGTCCTGTATCGCAAGACACAAAGCACAGAGCGCACTCACCGCCTGAGGGGGTTTGCGCTTTGAAAATTTTGACAGCTTCCCTGGTGCAGAGGAAGGTTCCAGTGAGGTTCACGTTGATCACCTGCTGGAAGGTTTCGAGCGGAACTTCCTCGATGGGGACCTGAGGAGATACGATGCCGGCGTTCTGTGGTTCTATGTTCAGTCATGAGAGTCACTAGAGGAAGCGCCTCAGTGGCTAGAGCAGTCCCGCAAGGGCACGTTTACGCTTCCTATCTGAAATGCTTGCAAATGCACACAGGCATCGGGCGTTTCAGGGCTGTGAGCGACTGGAGAGTACACACGCAATCGACGCCGAGATAGAACTGCAGACGGGTGGTATAGAGACCTGCCACGTACATTGAAGAGCATATCTAGACGACCTGGAGCAGCCAACACGAGAATGGTCAGTATTGGAAGGCATGAACAGAAGAGAGCTGAGGGTGAAGAGATGAAGCCGTTGGCCTGGACTGTACCGTAAGTGCTGATCGTGCTGTCGAAGAGCCGCTTCACGTCCGCCTCAGATGTAACGTCTCCTGCAACGAGGAGCACTCTGGATGGATCTGCACAGAGTGCCTTGGTTTCTTCCAACATTTCCACGCGACGTGCGAAGAGGGCGAGCGACCAGCCTGCCGCGGCCAGGGCGATAGCAGAGGCTCTACCCACGCCTGTGGATTGTGGGAAGGGGTAAGTCGTCGCGAGCAGTTGTAGGATTAACCGAACGTACCAGAGGATGCACCCGTGATGATCGCCACTTTTCCACTCATTGTGTCTGACGAGTTCCTGTTTGGCCGGGGAGGATGCGGAGGAGCCTGGGGGATGGACGGATTAGGCCGATCAGCGTGGGAGCGCCCATAGAGAGTAACGTGGTGGCGGTGCTGCCGCGTGGTGACATCATCCGAACCGGCATCTCCCATTGGCCACTGCGATTTCCATCCTCGTTCACTCTCTCCGTCCGCCGCTAAGCTGCGTACCATCCCTTAGCCATACAAATACTCGCTACCCCCCATGCTCCGCTCCATATCTCCTTCGCTCCCGCTCGCCAGCTCTCCCTAGTCCCACACCCACGCACACCAATATACATCCTATTTCTCCACCACCACCATGTCCGCCCTCCTGTCGTCCACCTTCTGGCTCCTCCTCAACACCCCTATGATCCCTCCTGAGCACGACCTCAAGGCAAGGCGCAACGTCGTCCCCATGGTCGAACTCGGCGCCACCGCATCATCTCACAAGAGGAGGCGTTCGGTATGTTATCCCCGACGCCTAGATTCTCCACTTTCTCTGATCGCACCTCTCGTCCATGCAGAGATCGAGGGCTAGCGTCGACAGTAATGCGAGCACCAGCACCGCGGCCAGCGAACGCCGCCCGAGCGATACGGCCTGAGCCCTCTTGCTCCTATGTACGTCCTGCGATCGCGCTCGCATGTCTCGTCTGTTCAATTTTCGCACGTCTAGGCCCCCACCATTTGTCCCGTAGTTCCCCGCCACTACTGTACCCTCGTCCTTCGCATAGACGCGAACGTAATACCCCCATCTCGCTGTCATTTGGAAAGTACTGTACTACATACGGATATACATGTATTTCTGTTCGTTTCGCACACCTCATTCAGTTCTCTTGCCTTGTGTACAGATAGTCTCCTCGGTTATTGTCGTCCCGCGTTTTCCTGCTGCTCGCTTAGTGCTCCCGTGATGTAGAATTGTACTTCGAATTCCATTGGCCGCTCTGTTCTGACTCAATTACGTCCCACATCTAGTCATGCGAACGTTTGCACCATCGCTGGCTAGCGTTCCAAGCACGTTGAGCTTCAGCTGCCTGAGTGCCCTGGTGCATCAGCCCGAGACGCATCGGATCTTCAGAGAGGGGTCATGGCGAAATGTGCAGAATTGCGCGCACCATACACCCCCATCACGAGTGGAGCCCTAGACCTTCTCACACCTTAGGATTTGCAAGAGGGCGGCACGGTGGTATCGAGCGCATGACCTGGAAGACAGGTGAATCGTACAGCTCGCCGTGCGGGGAGTAGGTTCGGGGATTATGGACAAACGCGGTTGGCACGTCTGAACGTTATCACGCACCTTCTAAACTCTCACTGGTGCTATAGGCGGTTCCTGGGTTCCAATACTGCCTGTTGAATGTACGAAGAGCAAAACTTCAAACCTCTCGTCACTGAAGATACGGCTACAGGGCCGAGTGGCTCAACATATCCAGCCTCTTTCCATGCCTTGCGCCTCGTTCACAGGCTGATCCCTTTCTGCATGTCGAACGCTTGAGCGTTCAATACTAAAGGCGACGCGATGCTGGCGCGTATAAGAAGCTGATCCACCGTATCCTGTCCATTGGCAAATCACAACGCACGGGATACGATTGGTAAGAGCGACTCGAGAACACCCGACGGCGATAGGAAAGAAGTCTAAACAAAAAGGTACCTGTACGTAACGCGCCCGGGTAAAGTCGATACTGGACGCCACGGACGCGCATCGTAGCGCTTCCCAGACTCACAGAGGCGACCTACGCTGAGGCGCCCTGGACTGTGAACGAGGGTACGCACCGTTCTCCGTCCAGAGAGACAACGTAGCCAGGCACACATCGACCTGACCAAACCGGTTCAATATGTCAATCCTCTGCCTTCCGCCTGTGCATGCGGCTCGACGACACTCACCAATGATGCACTCTCCAGCCCTGCACGTTACGCTATCCACGTTCGGAATCGCACTGCAGTCGCGCCCGCCGTCCGCGTTGCGCTCCCCGAACAATGAATCATCCAGCGCAACGCACCCTCCGCAACTCTCGAGATCGCTCCGGACATCCACGCACTCGTGGCCCTTCGGTACGCCCATACCGTCCCGCGAGCCGTACAACGGACAGCTGCGATGCCCGTGCGGGCACTTCTTCTGCCGGCGTTCGTTCCGGCGCTGGGGCGTCCCGGACGGAAACGTGCCACCCGTGTTCGCTAGGGGCGCGCATCAGGGGAACATGGCGTGAGCATGGAAAGCGGGCCGCCGTCATTATGGGTGCTGAAGACTCACGGCAAGTGGTGTCGGACATGACGCAGGTCGTGACCCCGCCGCTACCCCCGGCCACGCACTGATCCTTGGACGTCGCCCCGGGTACGGATGAGGAGCCGGACTGGGGACAGTTGAAGCAATGGTCCTGGCTTGTTTGATCCTACATCATGGCCGGGGGGTAAGCACGACGCCGGGTTCGTCAGAAGGCCCGAGATTCCGTGCGACTCACATTGTAGAACCCAGAGCAGCTGGCGTGACGGGGAAGAAGCATTCGTCAGATTACAGCAAGCGGAAAGTGAATTGCGGTGCTGACCAGGAACAACACGCCGTCGCGCCCTGTATGGAAACGAATGTGCCCCTTGGGCATTCGTAGCACTGCTGTCCCAGCCCAGGCGTCGGGGAGTAGTGGCCCGGGGGGCACAGCACCGGCTGCGTCTGTCCTTGGCCATTGCAATACGACCCCGCAGGGCAGATCGTACATGAAGCCGCGCCGCCGGTGCTGTACGTCCCTTGCAAACAGATAGACTGTGAGGTCGCACCGGGGCCCGTCGCGTACCATCCAGCCTGAGCCGAGCGACACGACGTCTGCCCAGAATCTGCACGGCGCCGATCTGCGTCAGTGCGACGAAGCTTCGACAAGGGGAATGGAGGAAGATAGTTACTCTGCTGGTAGGTACCCGGCGCGCACGGGGTGCACGGACTTTGGCCCGTCGACGACGAATAACCAGGGGCACAAGCAGCAGCTGCAGCCAGTCTTGTCAGGTACGAGAACGTGGCAGCAAGGAGAAATAAGCGGGAGAACTGGGCGATCATAGTGGTGATCTCGATGCAGAGTTGGCAAGAATCGCGACTCGGCGGGAATCCTTCACGACCGGAAAAGCCACTGGTACGGCTTATCTGCCGTTATATATGCGCCCCCTCAGACTACAGAGAGCACGAACGCAGCAATAGGTGCTGTGGACATCCGCGGGGGTGGAGCACAAGGTATTGAACAGTAGGGGGCGTTTTCCAACCAATCGCCTCTCCTACACAGCCTTTGCGGCTGAAAACACAGGGCCTCGAGCCCATGGATGTAGCGAGGAGCTTCACCCGGGCCAGGTCGCTGAGCGCCTCGCTCGACACAGGAGGACCTTGAGAAGCGGCATTAGCAAGGCGATCTAGGAGACTTGCCGTATTGGGATCTACGGAGGAGGAACGGACACTCATGTTTGGTGATGTTTACGAACGGCATCCATGCCGCCGTAGGGCTCGAGGGGGCCGAAGAGAGCGACATTTGCGTTCCTGGCGGTATCCAGGGAAAGAGGGGACGATCGAAGGATTGTATACTCACACCGGGCCACGGCGTTATAGGGGGCATCTGACCAACAAGACAGCGCACAGGCAGCAGTAAGCCCTACTGTACATGCGCAAGATTGATCAACCCGCACGGTCCCAGGCATGAAGGCTCCTCTACCATGGGTTCGACTCTGACAGAGTCATGGCGGCGTACTCGGGAATTTGATAAATTGGTCATGGGGTGGTAAGCCCTGCCCACTCACCAAGCACAGTCGACCTCCAAGATATCTGACCAGTGTGGAAACTGAACAATTGTCGCAGCCGCTACATCCCCGGCGCTGAGCCCTCGGGAGCCATCGGACTTCTCACAGATAGCCTACCGAGAGTGAACGCCTCCCTAACGACATGCCGTATGGCATGGGATGGTGCCGAAGATGTGTCGGAGACACTTTCTTCGCTCCGTCGACAAATCCTGACTTGACTACCGCAGGTCTGTTCTGTGGGTAAGGGAAAATGTCAGCTTATACAGCCATATTCTTTCCGTGATTCGCAGATTCTTTTTGCGAACAAGCAGACGTACGTTGTACACAGGCGAGTTGTAATAAGATTGAACTCACGCTCCAGTCGTTCATTTGAACAGCACGGGGGTAGCAGTAAGAAGCTTCCACATGGTTCGGCTGGCAAGATCTAGTCCATCTGGATTATCATGAAGCTAAAAGGCTCTCAACGATGTGAGGACGGACGTCGTGGTTAGGTTGCTAGCGAAATTTTGCGCTTGCCACAGTCCACTCATGTCATTCGGTGATTGCCGTGTAGGTCAAGTACACGGTCACGTGATTCTCACCCAAGGTACCCTCGCGCCGCGTCGCGCGCACTAGCTTTCGAAAACCCAAGCCGAATCGGCAACGCCATACAAGCTGGTTTTGCTTACTCGACGTTATCGCTGGCCAGCGGGCGCGGCTTCGATCGGAAGAAAATTCACTGAAGCGCGATGCAAATCCGACCAAGCATACACTGTTAAGTAGCGACTGGGCCGCAGCAACGTCCCGACTCCCCGTCCCTTTGTGTATCCTAATGATTGTGGCGATATGTGTGGAGGGAGAGGCTGCATCAATAGTCGTCGTCCCACCTAAGCGGTTGACGCTACTCAACCTGGCCCTACCATGTTACTTCCTTGTATGTTGCCTGCAAGCTCACCATATGTATGCCATATAGAGGCTACACGAAGCGCTACAATGCTGACACGTTGAAGAAGCTAGTCTACTGTATGGTACATGTTCAATACTATGGCATACGACTGGCCGGAACAAAAGAAGACACACGACGACAATCTGGGAGAAACATGACGACACCTATACGTAACACGTCCGCACATAAGACAACTCACCAAACGTCCTGCGAATGGACATCGTGGCATCTCTCAGAGAGACGACTTGCGACGATACTCGCGTTGGACGGTGAATGAAGGCACGCATCGCTCTCCGTCGGCAGAGACGACGTAACCAGGCACACACCGACCTACTCAAACCGATTAGATATGTCAACGGCCAACGTTCAGTTGCTTGTCTGACGTGTGAATCAATTGACCGAACCCACCGATGATGCATTCTCCGGCCTTGCACGTCACGCTGTCCACGTTCGGGATTGCACTGCAGTCGCGTCCTCCATCCGCGGTGCGCTCGCCAAATAGCGAATCGTCGAGCGCGACACACCCTCCACAGCTCTCGAGGTTATTCCGGACGTCCACGCACTCAAAACCCCTGAGATAGCCCACACCACCAAGGGAACCATACAACGGACAGCTCCGGTGTCCGCGCGGGCACTCCCTCGACTGCCGGCGCTCGCGCCGCCTGCTAGGGGTCCCAGACGGAAATGTGCCACTTGTGAACGCTGTTACGAACATGTACATGAAACCCAGGCCTGAGTATGGAAATCGGTATGTCGTTATGGGAACTGAGCACTCACGACAGATGTTCCCCACCATAACACAAGTCGCAATACCGCCACTCAGCTTGGTCGTGCACTGGTCCGCTGATGTCGAGCCAGGGACGGAGGAAGAGCCGGGCACAGGGCAATGGGAGCAGTGGTCCTGGCCGGTTTGGTCCTAAAGTGGAAGTACGTCAGCACTATCTCAAGACTACCGAGCAATTCAAGCCGCCGTATGACCCACGTTGAAAAACCCGGAGCAACTGGCGCGGCGGGAGGAAAACCGTTCGTCAAATCAGAGCAACCATGGGATGAGTCGTCGTAATACTGACCAAAAGCAACACTCCGTGGCACCTTCTATGGAGACGAAAGTGCCCTTCGGGCATTCCTGGCACTGTTGCCCCAGCCCGGGTGTTGGGGAGAAGTGTCCGGGAGGACAGAGCACCGGCTGTGTCTGTCCTTGGCCATTACAGTACGATCCTGCAGGGCAGATTGTGCAAACAGCGGCCCCGCCGGTACTGAACGTTCCCTCCAGACAGATAGACTGCGAGACCGCCCCAGGTCCCGTCGCGTAGAACCCAGGCTGCGCTGAACGACATAACGTCTGACCAGCATCTGCACATCTTCAGTACTTGTGACGCAATTCCGACAATGTAGAAAGAAAGGGCTCACACGGTTGGAAGGTGCCTGGTGGGCACGGGGTACATGGCTCTAAGCCCGTTGGAGAGTAAGTGCCGGAAAGGCAACCAATACCAGCTGCGGCGTGCTTCGCCAGGAACAAGAATGTGGCTGCGAAGAGCGATAACGGTGATAGTTGGGCTAGCATATCGATGACTTCAATACAAGGGATGGCGAGGCTCGCAAGAGGGGCTGGCAATCGAATCATCCACGGCAGTTGCTCTGACGGCATATATACCTTCAGAGAGCGTGAACACGGCAACAGATGTCATGGACGTCCGTGAAGAAGGCCGCAGAAGTCAACGCAAAAGAGCGTCTCCCATATCCGAATTTATCACCTACACAGCCTTCACGCGCCGAACATAGGCCTCGAGCCCATCAACGTGTTGAGTGAGTACCTTCCCCCGGGCAAGATGGCCGTGCGGCTCGCACAGCACAGAAGAACCATGGGAAGTGGATTCAGCCTAGGAGACCTACAGTGTGGAGACTTACGGTCCTCGCGGACTCGCATGTTTGAGAATATGGACGAACGGCATCCTCGTCGCCGTAGTACTCGAGGGAATGGGGACGGCATTTGTCGTTCCTGGTGGTATCCAAGGGAAGAGGGGATGAATCGGACGATCGAGCAGTGGCTTTGCCTCACATTGTGCTACAACGTCAGAGGAGAGCGTCTGACGAGCAAGACGGCGCACAAACGGCGTTAAATCCTACCTATGTGCACGATCCTTGGCTGGCAGCCCACATGGTCGTAGCCACGAAGCTATCTCCACGCACACGATGCTGAACTTGACGGAAGCACTGCGGCATGCTAGCTCAAGTGTTTGACAGATTAGCGAGGGTCCTCAATGCCCATGCGGCCATGCCGAGCACAGTTAGCCTGTTATAATGTCTTTAGTCCGTCCAACCCGGAGCGTGGACCACTGTCTCAGCCGCTGTATGTCCGTCGTCTGGTGCTGAATCTTCGGGAGTCATCGGAGTTCCCACAAGTAGCCTACCGGAGGTGAACGCCTCCTTAACGACGTGCCGTATGACATGGGATGGTGCCGAGGGCGTATTTGAGCTGCTCTGCAGGAAGATCCCGCAAATCTGCGCTGTGAGTGTGAGCAATCGTCGGCTTATACGGTCATATTCATTACATTAAACATACACAGCCCTTGCGAACATCCGCCACGTACGCCAGGTGCGATTGACGACAACTTGGGTCAGAATGGGCCCGGATTCTGGACATGCACTCGACAACATAGATTTGAATACTGAGGACCACCGACGTCACTACCACGTCAACGAGTCGAGATAGACCAGTAGCTGGTACAACTGAGCAGTCATGAAGCCAGAGATGTGATGAAACGAAGTGACCGTGTCGATATCCTCGAGCTGCTCCTGGCCGACGGATCGTCACGAACTTGTGTCATGCGGCAATTGCCGTAGTACTTGGGTACACGATCACATGATGTCCATTCTGAACGCGTCGCGTCGCGGCCACGGCGGTGGCTACGAAACAAAGTTCGCAGCTTGCGCGGTGGCTCGTGCTATGTATGTTGTCATTTTCACTCTCGCCAGTATTGCTGTATGTCTGTGAGGTGTGTGCTACTGAAGCTTTCCGGCAGCACAACCCATAGTATTACAATTGATCGACGAGATATCAACAACGGAACAACGCAGTGAACTCTAAGGATATGCTCCTTGAAGTACAAATTGATTACTCATTTCGACGACGCAACACCAATAACAATGGAACTTTCTTGAGCCTGGCGCTCTTTGCGGTAGGTGGAGATCGAGTCGAATGGGCAACAGTCACAATCACCATCTTGATATATCTTCGCGTAAGGCTGGAGCTCTTGCAAGACTTCCTCATGGGTGTGTCCATTTTTGCGCAGAAGCTCTTTGTATGCCGTACTGCGAACACACGGAAGTGCGGCAGCGAATTTTCTGTCCACTCGGGCAGCGTAGTGGGCGATCTCCTTATGATTCATTCCTTTCTTGAGATGGTTCTGATAATACGCGCTTGTCTTGAAACTCTCGCACCCCAAGAGATGCCGCTTGGGCGAGTCTCGGATGCGACTGAATGTTNCCCCCCTTGTTTTTGGGAGCGTGTGGGTCCTCGGTACAAAACAGACACCACACTGGTCTATGGCACTTGCTGATCGTGAGCCGCTTTTGGTCGCCCGCATGACAATAGGCAAACTTCTTCGTGCCTCGGTAGTAGTACGTCGGCTCTGATCCTCTAGATGATCGCACCTTGGAGCGCGGCGAGGAAGGAGCGGTGAGGCGCCGCGTCTGCCGTGTAGCAGTCCGCTTCTTGACGGTCCTAGAGCGAAGAGTGGTGTCGCTTTCCTCTGGGATGTAGTCGGAATCATTGTCGGCCGATACGTCCTCGTCCTCGTCAAGGTCCGTATCTGAGCGCCTGCGTTTCGAGAAAGTCTGCATAGTAGCAGGAGTTCGACGGGTTTGTGAACGAGTTAGATACGTTGTAGCGTGGTGTACTTCAACGGCCCCAAGGATAGCTCCACCGATGTTTGTGTCGACGATACGCTTCTTACTGGGACGACTACTCCTCGGAGTAGACGAATGATGTTGATCCCAAACAGCCTCTAGATGTCCACCCGGGGTATCTCCACCCGCGACCTGAAGGCTTGGAGGAGCTTGAAGGGGTCGGGCTGGGCTGGATTCTCGAGGCAACACGAGTATGGTATCTACTTCGGCTGTAGAGGAACGACGCGACAAGGTGGTCTCCGGGAGTGTATTTCTGTAGGTTCCTACATCTGAAGTGCAAGCTGTGAGTTATGCCTATGTAACGGCGAATATCGCACACTCACGATACTTACTGTTAGAATTGTCATGATCTAGAGGTTCTGGTTGATCGGCATTGAAAGTCTCGCTTGTCAATGCGCTCGTTTTGGACTGGCCACAACTCCCCTTCGACGATCTCGTCTTGTCCAAGCGAGGTAACAAAGGCCTGCTAGCCCTCTCTCGATACAGACGCGAACGGACCTTGCGGGAAGTAATTGCAGAGGGGACAGGAGAGCTGGGAGCGAGGGAGATTTGTACGGGTCCCCCTGTAGCGTTACCGCGCCGAATAAGAGTCTCGTCGTCGATGATGTTTTCCTCGCCATCGTGTGAAGGGCGAGTTGTAGGCTTGTGAGCTATGTACTCTCCTTCAGTAGCCTCAGGAAGGGGGACGTTGTGCGCATTTGTGGCGGTAAGGACCGGCGAGTCACCGGCAGACATGTCGAGCAAGCCGTCAGGCAAGTCTGACGCTACTTCGTATGGGTTCAAGGTCAGAACGTCCGGTGCGACGCACAGAGGCTGGGGGCTGTTCATCCGGCGGGAGAAAACGCGCGACATAAGGCATCGAGGGCTAGAATGTGATCCTTCATAGCATTGCGAGGTGGCGAGACTGTTGTGCGTGGTGGTCAGGTGGAAGTTGAAGTCGAAGGTCTGCGGCTCGTCAGATCCGTGAGACTCGTATATCAACGAGATAACCAACCGTAATCCAAGGCGATACTCCCATTGGCGCGGTAAAAGTCTCGGGTGTATTTCCACGCCCCGAGTCATGATATGGGATGTAGAGTTCTTGAAGAGCGGAAGTTGAGTCACTTTCGTGAGTGTCTTCGTACATCGTGGCAATAGGCTTGGTGAACAGAGGACAAGGCTAGAACGATGGCGGAATGGGTAGCTGATGAACGCGGCGAGAGGTGGCGGCGTCCTTTATACGATTCCCCGTGCTTGCATGTACAGCTCCATACGTTCTGCGAGGCGGAGATGAAGTGATGGAGGGGCGAATGAGATGGATCCAAGCTTGCCCCATGAAAGCCCACACATGTTGCGGATTTGGATGTACTGGATGAACAGAGACTCGACGACGTTGCCGCGTTACAGCGGTTACTATACGCCACTAGATTCAGTGCCAACTGAATCAATTGGTGAGTGATTGGGGCTGCTCGGAGAAGATATTGGGAACGTACTGAGGCGTTCAGACCCGCCGAATCATGAATGGAGACCCTAGCCGAGGCGCGCGAACGGATCCCGCACGGCCACTTATGTAGGAGTAGTGAACCATGAACACATAAATATACCAGTACCATATCTTCAGACTGCAACCGGACCGGGGCCGCCAGTGCTGAGCAGGGACACTGCGTCCGAGAATGATGGATGTTAACCTGGTGCACCTACACCCCTCGACTCCATCCGACATTCTGCGCAGGTGTATTTTGCTCGGTTGCATGACAACGGACTTGAAAATTGAAATGAGACGCAGAGGTCTAGCGCGTGGTGGTTTTCACATATGCAGAGGTATGACCTTGCTGTATGATGGTCTGAAGGCAACGTGTCCACTGTCCTGCATTTGAATTTTCATGTAGCACTGGAGTTGTGGCGAGAGCAGACGCCGGAGGGTCTTCGTCCCTGCTGTCGCGGCAGATACGCCCGGCGAGACTGTCACTAAGCTACGGTACAGGTTTCCATGCCACTGAAGGTCGCTTTGCCGATGAGGTGGAGGATGGAAAACGCACGTCGGCTCCGAATGTACACGAACATCCGGCATAAACGAATCATATGATACGCTCATCATACACACAAAACCTAGCATGCACATCTCATACATCATGCATACGTATCCTCATCTGTGCTATCCGATTCCGATTCCTCGTTCAAATTGTCACCTCTATGAGTGCCGGACCATTGTGCGACGGGTCGCAAGCGCCCTGTAGTCTGATGCGCCGAAGGCGTCGCAGTCCGTGGAAGGGGAGGTGTGGGTCTTGCCACACGCTGCGTCTGACTATAGCGTGGCGTTGTCGGGATAGGAGCGCCTTGCTGAAAGCGAAGCTCATTTGTAGCGCAACGGGTTGCTACGGGAGGAGGGAGCTGCTGGGATGGGCCGATCTCCGTCACGGCACGGTGCTGCGGTATGCGGGTCGGAGGGGCCAGGGCAGGGGAGGCCACATAAAGAGTAAGTTGAATATTGCTCAGAGATGGGTTAAGATTCACATGTCCGCTGCCGTTGTTTGGCCCAACAGCGGGATCTGTGGCAAGGCTGCGTTCTACCTGCCTTAGCATGTGCGAGCGCGCGACACGCGGGGGCAGAGGTGCCAATGCCGTACGGCCCTTGGGTTGGCAGCTCCGGGATCTGTCGCCTCCGTGGTGACGAGATGGCAGAAAAACGTTATCTTGATATCCTCCAGGATGGCGTTCAGGAGTCTCACGTTGGAAGACGCGCCTCGTCGATTCGGATACTCGTGATGCGGACTCTGCTCGCACTGAGAGAGGCGTATCAGCCATAGCCGCCTCTCTATTGTGAGCGATCACTTGAGGTGCTTCATAGGCGCGGGAGAATTCTCCCGGGATTGCGGCGTAGTCTACGCCGGAAGATCAACATACACCCTGACAAATCCACGACGGACTTACCAAGGTCGTTATCGGGTGCACTGTAAGAGTGAACGATCTCTTCCGCATCGCGTATAGCTTCGGACTCCGAACGTTTGATGATACGACGAGGGGCCCCTTGTACGCGAGTTTGGCGGGGTACTTCTGGAGCAAGAAGCATGTCTCGAGGAGACTGGTGCCTTTCCATGTCCATCTCGCGTACTTGCTTGGCAGATGATGGCATGTCATCGCTGACCTCGATAGCCTCTGTTCTCCGCCGTTTACTTCCTGAGCCTATGCCTGGGCTTCCACGTCGTTTCTTGTCTCGCGGCCAAGTACGCTGCGGGGGCGCAGAGAAGACGGGAAAGACATATTGCGAGGGGCGACCAGGAAGGGAAGCCGATATGATGGGTGTGGTGTGGGTAGAAAACGGAACTACACTCGACCGAGTGACAGCCATAGCACTCGATCCGCCATGCCTCGAGGACGAAGATACATGGATGAGGTCAGGTAACACGTTGAGCACTTGACTTGCATTGTCTTTGTCGAAGACGTTCACGATGACCGTGATATTGTTCGACGGGGTCACAGGCGTCGGAACAAACAAATCCGATTGTATTCCATGGTTTGTTTGGGTTGTACCGGCGACGGCAACCTATTCGCACTGAGACTGCGTACGGCACGATTTACGGCAGGAAAGAACTCACCGAAGGACTCGGGTGTGTGGACAATTGTGGCGGCGCCCTCGCTATTCGTTCAGGTTGGCGGTCGTCTTCGTATTTCGTGTACCAGTTATCCATGTTGCGGATAACGGAGGAAATGGAGGGCAGAGATATGAAACCCCCCTTAGCAAAATCGATCTGCCTTTTTGTGACAGAATGAATCGGTGCTTGCCGGTGGCGGTAGCGCAGCACCAGCTCGATAGCCATTTGGCGGAACCACCTGTATACAGCAGAATCATCCGTGGACGCGCCCCACTTAGGGCGTTCTCTATATCATTTTCATCAGATTTCGAGGCGCCATACTGCAACTAAGGTTCAGTGCATCAGGTCCGACTACTCACCAGATCCAAAAACTACCGAAATTGAGCGTACCCGCGTTGGGACTCACCAAAACGGACAGTTGCCGCCTTCGCGTGTTGATAGCGGCGCCCACCCTGTTTGTACGTATGTCGGATACACTGGAAATTCGCAGGCTGCTGTGTATCGAACAATCAATTATCATTACAATGTAATGTAAACATGCGAGCGGGGGCTAGCAGAGCTCATGAGTGACCACGGCAGAGGAAAGTCGAAGAAGGTTGCTTACTTCTCTAGCTCTAGCATCGTTACCCTAGCAATGAGAACCGAGACCAAACGTACGCGCCAAGATGTCCTGGACGCCTTCTTGCAAACCGACGTTGTTATGAGCGCCCCAAAATGTCTCTACATATACCACTTTCCCGGCGTTGCCGTCGAACTCTTCAATCGTCCCGAATGTTGGTACTTCCACCTTGCGTACGAGTTCGCTCCGTGCCACACGTCGCTGCTTCTGTACTTCAATAAATGTCGCATAGTCGTCCGAAGTCAAGATCGCGTCAGGCGTCGCGGGAAGAGAGACAGGTGCAGATGGCAGGAGCGGATCGAGCAAGATATCCAGCAAGGTACGAGAGTGAGCGTGAGGAATATCCATGTCGTTCTGGCTATGGGCGATGAACAATGGAACGTTGATATCGTTGATTACCGAAAGCGTGTTGAACTCGTGTCGGACGAGCTTCTTGATCAACTCTGAAGCTCATCATATGAGTACGCTGGATACTCGTTCAGAAAGTGAGATACGCACTGCGTCCAAATGCGAAGCTTTGTAGCGGCTGCAGGATCGGGAAACCTCCGATGTCATAGGTTTCCACTACCGATGCGAGGCTTGTGAAAGGAGCGAGCAACGCCACGCCTCGAGGCTTCACGTCTTCGCGTGCCAACCAGGTCGCAAGCCTTGAGCTTACGCCTGTGCCTAGACTGTGACCAACGAGTAGGACATCCTCTGGCTTCGCCCCGTTCTCCGTAAGCCAGTGCCAGGCAGCCTTGGCGTCCTCCGTTAGTCCGTCCTCCGTGGGGGTCCCTTCACTGTCTCCAAAGCCTCGGTAGTCGATCACAAGAACGTTTACGCCGAGCCTAGATGAGAAGGCCGCGTAATGTTGCACGCGCATCGGCGCTGCACGGGTAGCAGCCTGACCGTGGAGGTATAGAATGGTAGGATGCGTCTGCAAAGCCTGCTGCATGGTTTCCAAGGAGGGCTGGTCGAGTACGGAGGACGCAGCTGCGCTTCGAGCCTGGTATACGGGTTCTGCGAGAACGAACCAAGCTCCAATAGTAATGTTGTCGGAGGTTCTCAGCTTCAGATTAGACGTCTTGCCCGCTGCAAGGATTGTTCAGCCCGAAGACGCGTAAGTGCTTTGCAAATGGGTAGGACGTACGCGCAAGACCATATTTCTCCGGCAAGTCGAATCGAGCTCCCCACGGGACCCGGACAGCGTGTTGGTATATTACACTGAGAATTGCAGATCAATATCAGAGCTTGCGACCCACTGCAATGAACGAAGGACGGACTAGCTCACTGTCGTTGGATGTATGGCGTGGCAAGCAGGGCGATGATACAAGCATAGACGAAGGTGCTGAAATACGCGAATTTATGCACTTTGGCCAGAAACCCGTTAGACTTGGCGCGTCGTTGGCTGTCTGAGTCGACGTCGGACATGGTCGTCGTTGCCTGAAGCTGTCTGCTCGCTGTGAGCCATGACGCGCGCGCTACCAGAGTGCCGCGGCGCCGAGTCGGCAGAAGGGACGGGCGCTCCGACGATGTGGGGAACTTGGGCTTGACCATGAACGTTTTTATCCGCCGCTCCCTCCCTGGCCTACTCGCCGTCCACCACGACGTCGACGTCCTGTTCTACGTCGCTCGGCGCATCACACACGTCTAATGACATTCAAACTCAAGTAGAGCGTGCCAAGGTGAAGTAGGATTCTCAGTTACTCGTGAGCCTGCGCGCTGACGAGCCGTATAGACTTATACCCCGATTTCTTCACGCGACGCGAGCTCTCTCTCTTGAGATACGGCAGCTATATTGCCACTAGCGATGACCAACGAAACGTCACGAACTGGAACTCCCAGTGCTCAAGAAAAAACCGTTTCTACCTCCGATCGTACAGTCACCGCGCCCGGAAACTCCGTCTCCAGATCACCCTCTGCCACATTATGCAGGAACGAGCGAACACTTCCGTCATGGGCCCCGACTTTCATAGGCCGCGGCATCGTACGGGACATTAGAGCGCGTGCGCCGCACTACCTCAGCGATTGGACAGACGCTTGGAACTACAGGGTTGTGCCTGCTATAGTCCTCATCTTCTTTGCAAAGTGAGTCCAACCAACCATCTTCACCGTGCCTGTACTTACCTTGTCCAAGTGTTTTACCCGGAATCGCATTCTCCCTAGACCTCATAGAAACCACACAGCAATACGGTGTTTCCGAAGTACTCTTGTCCTCCTTCATGGCGGCCTTCATATTCTCCATCTTCGGCGCACAGCCACTCTGTATTGCTGGCGTTACGGGACCTATCACCGTCCTCAACAAGACGATATTCGATATCATAGAGCGTCAGCCTGATGCGCCTAATTACCTTCAGTTTGTCGGCTGGGTCTACTTGTGGGGTGCCATACTGCATTGGATCACAGCTGCCTTGAACTGTACGTGAATGTCTCTCAGAGTCCCCGCTTTTACAGAATGCCTGACGTTTTCATCTAGGGTGTAACTTCCTCAGATATGTCACCTTATTCTCTTGCGATACTTTTGGTTTCTACGTGTCTTGGGTATACCTGCAATATGGTGTGCAAGTTATTACCCGCCAGTTCCCCTCGGATGGCAGCTCTACACCGCCATCTCCTTCTGCCGACCCCTCTAATGCAAGTCTCGACGGCGCATTCGTCGGTATCATCCTTGCGCTTCTGATGACCGTAACCTCGTTCCTCTTTCGAACGCTATCGCAGTCAGCGTACTTTCACCGCCACGTCCGCCGCTTCTTCGCGGACTACGGTATGCCAATCTCCCTCGTCGCGTCTTCCGCTATGGCATATTGGGGGCGCTTCAATGCCGCGAATCCTACAACTCTGCCGACTGGACATGCGTTCATGCCCGCTGGCGACCGACCCTGGCTTGTGCGGTTCTGGGAACTTGACGGCAAATGGGTCGGTATTGCATTCCCATTCGGCTTCGCGCTATGGGTCTTATTCTTCTTCGATCACAATGTCTCAGTATGTGTCTCCACAACTCACTCCGTTGTCGTAAGCTGACGTCTTGTAGTCTTTGATGGCACAGGGTACAGAGTTCCCTTTGCGAAAACCTCCTGGTTTTCACTACGATTTCTTCCTCCTTGGTGTCACGACATTTATCGCCGGGCTGCTCGGTATCCCTGCTCCTAATGGCCTGATCCCGCAGGCCCCCATCCATACGATGTCTTTGCTTGTCATGGGCCACCCGAAGAAGTCAGATCTCGAAAGGGGCTCGTCAAATTACCACGAAACGTCCCCGTTGCCAGATCTCAACTGGGATGAGAAGCGTGCAGTATCCGGAAAGCTGCACACTGCTAACGATGATACAACGATGTCGCGTACAAGATCTCGGCTACATGCGCCTCGTACGGACGAGATGTTGGAGCCTGACCCTACCCAGTCTCGAGACGGCGAAGGCGACGCGCGGAGGCACGAGGTCCCCGTAGCAGTCGTAGAGCAGCGTGTTTCCAACCTCGCACAAGGGTCGTTATGTCTAGTGCTCCTCACAGGACCATTCCTTCACGTCCTGAACTTGATTCCTCGAGGTGTCCTGGCTGGTCTATTGTAAGTCGTCAGTCTCATCGTGCAACTGAGTCCTGTTCTGACCATACCTTCGCAGCTGGTACATGGGTGTAGACGCTCTGCAAGGGAACGGGATCACACGCAAAATTCTCTACTTCTTCCGCGACAAGGCCCTCACCCCTATGGACGAGCCTCTGCGACGCGTGCGCAAGTCGAGGATAATACTCTTCGTCGCCGTACAGCTCATAGGGTTCGGCGCAACTATGGCGATCACCCAAACTATCGGTACGCCCGAATTCTACAGACACTTAAACATGTTGATCTTCGTTCTCAACCGGAATCGCAGCTGCCATCGGTTTCCCTATCATCATCTTCCTGTTGGTACCGGTCCGTATGTGGTTGATTCCACGGCTGCCTTTTACCGAAGACGAGCTCGCGATACTAGACGGACCCACGGCGTCGCCTTTCGTAAGTAAACACATTGCACAATCGTACCTGAAGTCGGATTACTCAGCTCGTGTCTTGCAGACGATGGAGTCTGTAGGCGGATCAATGTAAAGGTTCCGTGCATCCCTGACAATTTTGCGCCATCGTGTTCTACCACATTTGTTATTCGGAGAACAGTGGGATGTCGACATGTTTGCGCGCATATGTTCGCTACAGAGTCTCACGAGGCTTGTCGTGCTTGTGGCTGTGCATGTCGCCACCGCGCCGTGCGAGTTTGGCTTGTTGGAGTTTCGACTCTTTCTCCATATGTCACACAGGCTGAGGGTATGCGGGAAGTTGTTTGTCTGATGACTAGCTTCAAACACGTATAGCGGTCGTCCTTCCAAGCTGCGGCCCTATACCGCCTAGAGGGATCCATCGTCCGAAGTCCTGTCACCCATATCACGCAAAGGAAGATTGCGCCATATCACTACTCCAGTAGGCAATCCGACTCGCCTCTTCGCTGACTGTCCACCTCCCTCCAGCTCGACAATATGGGCCGCGCACGCCCACCTAACGCCTCGAGGCCTTCCCTTCAAAGCTACTTCAATCGTGCTATTCGGCTCTCAGTCGCAGTGGTCGACCACCATGTTGCACCCCGCCCGTCTACTGTACCTCTTACTACCTACCTTGGTACTGGGACAAGCCTATGTCGACGGCCATGATCAGCTAGTCCTCGGACCATCGTCTCAACCTTCTAAATCTATCGCAATTGTCGGTGCCGGAAGTGGCGGCCTCGCCATTCTCAGGACACTCCTTGACCTCCCTGCCGACATCCGACAAGGCTGGGACGTCGTCCTCTACGAGCAGCGTCGCGACGTTGGCGGACTATGGCTGCCCGACCCTCCAGGACCTCTTCCGCGGCCTCCGGTGTTGCCAGAATCGCCCGTATACCCGCTTCTGCACACGAACACCCCGCATCCAACGATGACCTACCCGAACTTCACGTATCCGCCTCTCACGCCCCTATTTCCTTCCCACGAGTACGTACAACAGTACCACTTTGACTACGCGAAACACTATGGCCTCCTACCGCATATCGAACTATACCACAAGGTGGCCGCCGCGAACTGGAATGGCGATAGCGAGGGAGGCAAGTGGGATATCGAGCTCCACGAGCTGAACCCGGAGTCTCCTCGGGGACAGCCCGTACGCATCTCGCGGCGTTCGTTCGACCACCTCATCGTCGCGAACGGCCACAACCACTATCCACATATCCCGCAGTGGAATGGCACCGAAGGCTGGTTGGCCAACACTCCTCCGGGTACGCCGAAGCGCGAAATCCTGCACTCGATATATTACCGCCGCCCGGAGAAGTACACTGGCCGCTCTGTGGTCATCGTCGGTGCTGGGGCTAGTGGACGCGATGCGGCACTGCAGGTGGGCAGAACTGCACGAGTGGTAAGTGTCACAAACCTCGTGTCGGATGCGACCATGTTCTGACCTCTACTCAAGACTTATCAATCATTGACACCGAACAACGAGCCTACGCCGGGTGCGAATGTCATCCCGAAGCCCCGCATCTCCCACTTCACAAACACCTCCATCGTCTTCGAGGACGGCAGCTCACTAGAAGACGTCGATTCGCTGATTCTCGGAACCGGCTATGAGTTCCGCATCCCGTTCCTCAGCCCACCACACTCTTCCGTTCTCGCTGTCGATCCTCATACAGACCTCAACTCGACGACGGCTCCCACACTGATCAGCAATCTTCGTTACATCTTCCCCCTCTATCGCCACATCTTCAGCATTGCCCCCGGCATCCCGCCCACCGCGTTGTCGTTCATCGGTCTTCCCGTGCTCGTTGCGAACTGCCCATCCGACATCGCTCAAAGCCTCCTCGTCGCACATGCTATCGCCAACGCGTCCATCCTGCCTGCCAGGCCAGAGTTGCTGAACGACCTCGTCTCGCGCGAGGCTACACTCCGCTCCGAAGGGCTTGACCCGTACTATGTTGGGCATCGCCTTGTTTNCCCCCTCGGAGACGGACCACGACTATCAGGATTCGCTCGTTGAATACCTCAAGCAGGTCGGTGCGCTTCCGCAGGACGGACGCAAGTTCGTCGAACAATGGAGACGCCAAGGCCGTGCGCGCTCGAGACTTCTTGGACGCGCCTGGGAGAGGCTCGTTCGGCTCGGACTGGAGCAGGAATGGCTGGAAGGCGTTGAGACAGAAGACGAGTGGGCAGATCTCATGGAACGTCTCGCCGAGTGGCAAAGAGCGTATGAGGAGGAGCATGGTGCACCACCAGAACAGTTTGTTTCGTACGAGTAGCAGACATGTGCCGGCTGCTCCCTATCCGAGCACGTACTACCATATTTGAGTGTTTCCCAAATGCAAACACCATTGTGCAGACTCTGCAGGACTGAAATGCACTGTTGTAGCTGAGCTACGCTAAGTACATCATATTTCGCGTGGCGATCCCCTCTCCAATACTAGCACATACCATCTAGGTGTACTAAACGAGAGCCAGATCTCTTCTTCAAGTTGGCGGTCATGAAGAGTTGTCTCCGTGCCAAAACCTGTCGGGCCCCGTTGTCATTCCAAATCCTCGGAGCAATCCCGCACTGCAGAAGCCATTGTCCGAAGAATTCGGAATCGTGCATCTCCGACAGCCCCAGCCAATCAGGACGTGTTTCCTCCTGTTATCCGAATCGCAGATGAAGGTACTCGTCGGAGAGTATTGGACTAGAACTTGTCTATCGTCCTCATCTGCTTCCAAGTTCCCTGTAAACTGCCTATTTGTCTCATCAAACGACATGCGTGCGATGAAGCCTGCGTCTTGTGAGCATGTACCATTTATGATCACTGCTGCATGACGTCAAAGAACAAGCGGCGGTGGCGGCTACTACCATGCAAGTGATTCAGCGTCGCCAGCAGCTCGTGCAGCAATTCCGAATACCCCCTACTTCCTCAGCGCGATTGCAAGCGGTCAGAGGCTCAACGAAACCCGGCCACACTCACCCCTTTCGTCCACGCCTATCTTCTTCCCACCACGATGTCGCTCTTGGAACCGCCCGTAGTGGTTACGAGACCACCCCCGTCCGAATCCCCAGACTTGCCTCCATCGCCGCCTCCCTCTCGCCATGGCGTGACGCCAGAGCCTTCGATGGAGCGCACAGAGCGATCTAGAGATCAGTCAAGAGCCAGAGGGATCGACGATAGACGCAGAACAAAGTCGCAATCGCCAAGTGACACGAGAGAGACGTCTTCCACGGAGGAGCGAGATGAAGAGGGTCGACTGCGGAAACGGAAAAGGGATCGGGCAAAGGAGCCACGCTGGAAGGAGTTGTTGCAGGCATGGAAGTTGTGGCTCACGCTGGAGAACTCGGGGAGCGTAGCTCGCGACCACCTTGCCTCCGAGCGCACGTTCCTCGCGTATGCTCGCACGAGCCTAACGATAGCGTCAACGGGAGTCGGTGAGTCAGCGGATATCTTCTCCAGCGCAAGCTCCAGCACTCACAATGTCTCATTCAGCGTTGGTGCAGCTTTTCACACTATCCGCGGCGACTAACAAGCACATGGAGCGGTTCGCTCGCCCTCTCGGCGCACTCATGATCATCATAGGTCTCTTCACGCTTGCAGTGGGGGTTGTCCGCTACTTCATGGTCCAGGACGCGCTCATCCGCGGAGTGTATCCAGTCGCACGGATCTCGACGACCGCGTTGTCGTTCGTTATGCTCTCCCTGGTCATTGTCGTCTTCGTCATCATCCTCATTGCGAGGTGATGCTCCGTAGATGGGATGCGCGGCGGGCGTTGGCACTGTCTTTGTTCCCTGCTGCGCGTTCGGAGCGAGTTCGGTGGCATTAGAGAGGGTCGAGGAGAGTCAACGCGTTTCGTACGTCTGACAGCGGTATATATACCCATACGCCATACTTGATGGGTATACGCCATCAATCACGCCTTCGGCCTGGAGATTGTGCAATCCCTTCGTCGCTTACCCACCCTTACTATACTGTACACTAACTAGTTGATCGTCATTGGGTCGTTTAGAGTGCATGTCATCTTTCGTGCAATACGTCGTTTTCCATAGGCCGAGCAATCCAATACCGCGTAGTTGACAGGTATGAGCTCGCTTAATCTTGCCGTTGCTCATAAACAACCACAGTCGATGAACTGCTCGCCGTCAACGCCCACATCCGCAGCGCCACGAATGTATATCCGTGCAAACTCGCTACCCTCGTCCCGAGCAAGCGCTGCGTCGCGTTTGTATAAATCCACAAACTTGAGATATGTTTCGTGGCTAACAGATGATTGCATTAGAGACGTAACTGGCCATGGGTCGTACATAAGCGCCATGAGAACTACTGACTGACAAGGTAAGTCTAACGACATATCCCAGTCAATGTGTTCTATGACATACTGTAGTTCCAGGTATCACGTCCTCGTGAGGATCACGATGAACACCGCGACGACTAGGACGACCACCGCGAATGCGAGCATACTTGCGCTGAGTCGCGCGACTGGATACACCCCACGTACGAGCGCGTCTTGGACGATGAAGTACCGGATGGCACCCACCAGAAGGGTGTACAACCCGACGCCTATCATCGTCGCACCTAGCGGACGTGCGAATCGCTCTAGGTCTTCCCGGTTACCGGTCTCAGCAGAGAGGGAGAACAACTGCACAAGTCCTATGGATTTTCGGAGAAAATTGAGGTGAGAACACAGCCGCTCCTCCAGAGACCGCCGCTGATGTTGACGCACCTACTCCAGCGGATGATAGCGTCAGACTAGTCCGCACATACGCGAGGAACGTCCGCTCGGATGCGAGGTGGTCGCGTGCGACGCTGCCCGAGTTCTCTAACGCAAGCAGCAACTTCCCACGGCGCAAAAGTTCCTTCCATCTCGGTGCCGCCCTGGACTGCGCCTTGCAAGTGGTCGTACGTGGCTCGTCACTGTCGTCCGTGAAAACTGGTGCAAACGGTACTCCGTCCGTGTACGACGGCTGTTGGTCTGGAGAACACCCATGACGCTCGTGACTGCCTTGTGGATCCCTGAACGGATCCTCCGGCCCAAGACTTGAACATGTCCCTTGACGAGAAGGCGGCGGGGACGGTGGATGTTCCGGGGTGTCCTTCGCGGGTTCCTTGGACAAGACTGCAGTAGGTTGTAAATGCGACGTCGTCATGAAATGAGCGAGGCTATGGCGATGGACTCGGAGGCATCGACATGTCAAAGGTCCAACGCAGCTCTGTATTGAAGGAGGTCATCGGTATGTCAGAGCCGCCGCGTGTTCGCAAATTGATCCAAGAATTGATCCACGCCAGGTACCCTGAATCACGCCATTGGGAGCTCCTTGCGCGCAATGTCGATTGGCGAATAAGCGGAGAATGTGGAAGAAGCGGGTCATCCGCTTTTATGGCCTGTAGAAGGGCAAGCCGTAAGCTGCAACGTACAAATAACAAACCAATGACGTTGGGTACCACGATGATCTGCGCGAGTCGGGCATCTTATGTTTGCGACTTTGGCCGCAAGGTCAAAGCACCAGGCCGCTCGTTACATCTATCTATTTTGGAGGCGCAGCGGTAGGTCATAGGAAGCCGTATGACGCATAAAACAGCTCCTTCGCCGTACCAAGATAGTTGCATTTTATGAGCGTGGTCAGATGAGTCGTCAAATCCGTACTCATGGCGGTTTTGCACAAGTTGCGGCGCTTACCGGCGCCTGCTGGTTAGCTGTAGGCGCCTATCGCGTCAACGTTCAATGAAAACTCGATCACGTGATCATACGCGTTGTGGCACGAAGCGCGCGGTTCAAAACCGAACCTCGTGCTCACCGCGCCCCTCGTCTCCGACGTCGACCTCCTCGCTGTCCCCAACATCCTTGCCCATACCCCCAAGTCGACCTCGAGCAAGCGCGACACCCAACATGGCTTCAGTCGGCCAGATCACCCGCCAAATCTCGGCCCTCGAGATCTCTTCCAAACCCAACACCTCCCGGCCAGCCACCACGCAGCATCAGAAGAAACCCAGCCAGACGAACGTCTCGAAACTCCTCTCCAAATACGCCGCGCCAAACCCCTTCCCCTCATCCACTAGTCTGCAGAAGACGGCGTCGGCACAGTCATTGGCGAAGCAGACCGATGCATCACGGCCGCCTTCCCCCACCAGGCAACCAACAACACAGTCCAAACAAGCCACGATCGACATAGGACGATATGACGGAGGATTTGAGATTGAGAACGAGACAAGAGGAGAGAGGGTGACAGGTCAAGCAGCGGAGGACCTTGCTCTCGACTCCAGTGTCGCAATGTAAGTGTTCCAAGCCTTGCAGACTATCATCCTCGCCTCGGCGTACTCTGCTGCGTCTTGGCTGCCCCGATATTCTGTGATCCTTTGGCTGACGTCCTATCTTCAGAGAGCGGCCAACGCGTGAATGGCATCTGACGGACTTCGATATTGGCCGACCTCTGGGCAAGGGCAAGTTTGGCCGAGTATATATGGTTCGGACCAAGTGCGAACCCCACTACATTCTCGCCCTCAAGTGTCTCTACAAGTCCGAGATAGTCCAGTCCCGAGTCGAGAAGCAGATCCGTCGCGAAATTGAAATCCAGCAGAACCTCCGGCATCCCCACGTCCTCCGACTATACGGCTACTTCCACGACGAGAAGCGGATATTCCTCATGCTCGAGTTCGCGGGCAAGGGCGAGCTGTACAAGCAGCTCACCAAGTACGGGTGCTTCACGGAGAAGCGGAGCTCGCGCTACATCGATCAGATGGCGGACGCGCTCATGTACCTCCATTCCAAGCATGTCATTCACCGCGACATCAAGCCTGAGAACCTGCTCCTGGGCATCAACGGCGAGCTCAAGATTGGTGACTTTGGCTGGAGTGTCCACGCACCAGGGAACCGCCGGAAGACCCTGTGCGGTACCTTGGATTACCTCCCGCCGGAGATGGTTGAGGGGCGTGAACACTCGGAAAAGGTCGATTACTGGGCATTGGGTGTCCTCACATACGAGTTCATATGCGGCGCACCGCCATTCGAAGATCTCAGTGGCTACAATGGTGCGTTCTCCTTTTTGACCTAGCTGTGGCGGCATGCTAAACTCTGACTAGCAACGTACAAGCGCATCGCGCGGGTCGACTTGAAGATTCCTTCCAAAGTCTCTCCAGAGGCTCGCGACCTCATCACAAGAGTAAGTCTACCATGTATTGCGATTTCTCCTGATACTCATGTTTTTGACAGCTCCTTCAATACGACCCCGAGAGGCGACTGCCGCTCAGCGAAGTCCGGAAACACCCTTGGATTGTCAAGTACCGGTCCAAGGGCCATTCTACCGCAGGCCCTGCGTAGAGACGAATGCTCACCGTCTTCGTCTTCATCTATCCCGTGCTGTTCTGTGTATATGGATCATGCGCTTTCCTTGCCTATCATCCATCGGTCGTACTGCAATCATGCCTGTATCTACCTGTATACTGCCGTTGTATGCACATAGCGATACCTTTGCTCAGAGGCCACGGTGTGCGAGTCGAAACATCGAAGAGACCGATAATGTTTCAAACCATCGACCTGGTGGCAGCACACCGCGATATTAATCCGGTCGGCCGTTGGACAGAAGTATCCCAATGTGACACCAAGTGTTTCCTCCTAATGCGCCGATGCTGAGAGTGGAATTATGCCAGTTCCCGTTTAGACAAAACAACAGCGAAGATACTTTTAGTCTATCGAGCTGGCTAGCATTACGACGATAACTACAGAACAACGTCCGACCCGAGAGTGCACTATGACGCCACGCTTAGTAGAGTAGCGATGACATGTCCGCGCGGATACGGTTGTAGTCCAGGAGGCCGTCGAGAGGACCAACAGCAGCAATGGCAATCTGTGAACGGGTGATCAGCGACAGGAACAATCATAGCTATATGAGTGTCACGTACATCCTTGTCCCAGAGGTACTTCTGCGCTACCCGCTTGATGTCGTCGACGGTGACGGAGTCGACAGCAAACTCGACCTGCTTGGGCGTCATGCGGCGTCCAGAGGTGACAAGTTGCCTGCCAATGTCCTCCGCGATGGCGGTTGTGCCATCAAGGCTCAGAAGCAAGCTCGCCTTGAGCTGGCTCTTAGCGCGCTCGACCTCGACCTCCGTAGGCGCAATCGACATGCGAGTCCACTCCTTGAGAGTGAAGTGCGCCATGTCGTCCATGTTCATGAGGTTCTCAGTGACGAGGTAGATACCCCAGAGACCAGTATCGGAGTAGCTCGTCGAGAACGACATAAAGCTGTTCGCGAGCGAGTTGGAGGAGATGATGTGGGAGAGGCGGGACGACATGAGGCCAGACGCGCCGAGCGAACGGTCCCAGTTGCCAAAGATGCTCTGCATGACGAGCATCGGGAAGTAGTCGGGCGAGCTCCAGCCAACACCCTCGACAGCGATCGCCACGTGCGCAGTGGGCATGCTGTCGTCGCGGATACGAACCTCAGAGCCAATGAAGCGGGTCTTGGGGTGGGCCTGTCCGCCAAGAGGAATGGGGTTGGGGGAAACGGGGAGGGTAGCGAAGTGCTTCTCAGCAGCCTTGACGAGCTGCTCGTGTTCGACACCACCAGTGCCGACAAGAACCATGCGGTCAGCGGTGTAGTTCGTCTTGATGTACGAGACGAGGTCATCACGCTTGATGGAGAGGATGTTGGCCTTGGGGCCGAGGATGGTGCGCCCGAGGGGCTGGCCTACGAACGGTCAATACGGCAAAAACATGCATCTGATGCGACGTCACATACCCTGGAAGGCAACAGCGTGCAAGTGGTCGAAAACAACCTCCTCCATCTGCTTGTCGACCTCCTGCTGCTCACGGAGAATCACGTCGCGCTCGCGCTCGATGGCCGCGGGGTCGAGCGTCGAGTTCTGGAGAATGTCGCTGATGATGTCAACGCTCGCACCGACGTCCTTCGAGAAGCACTTGGCATAGTACACCGTCTGCTCGCGCGACGTGTACGCGTTCAAGTGCGCACCAAGGTTCTCGACCGAGAGCTCCAGCTGGTGCTGGGAGCGGCGGGAGGTACCCTTGAAGGCCATGTGTTCGAGGAAGTGTGCCGTGCCGTTCGTCGCATCCGTCTCCGCCCTCGACCCCGCGTCAATCCACACGCCCACCGTCGCCGTCTGCGCATGAGGATGGGACTCGGTGGCTACCGTGAGGCCATTTGGAAGCGTCGTCGTCTGCAGCTGGGGGTGGGGGATGTTGACTGCAGTCGCGAACGACCGCAATGGGCGGCGCTGTGGGGTGCTCCGTCAGCAAACATTCGCATACCTATCACAATGAAAACGAGCACAACGCACAGGGTAGCGCGCTGCGCTCCGAAGAGCACGCCCAAGCGAGGCCGAGAGTGTGCTTGTCACCATCGAGGTCGTCGAGGATGAAGTATTCGTCGTTGTCGGAAACGTTGTCCGGGCAAATACGGCGTATTGGCGGGGATCCAAAGTGCATGTGGCTCCGACACAAATGCCGGGTGACTGGCCTGATGTAACGAGTCGGCGCTTGAACTTGTGCGTAATCACCCGAGAGCGGTTGGTCGACGCATCGTGGACGGTTCGCTGAGCCTGGAGCGAAATGTCATCGACCTCTCGCGCGCGCTGCATTTCTTCGAGTTATACAGCGCACCGCAACCCTCCATCCCACCTCGCTCAGCGTCATTGATCCCATCTCGGCGAGCCGGCGCTGTATATTATGCATCCCACATGGGCCCTTTCAGTTACAGTGCCGATTTCTTCAGATCGCGTGTTCTCACAAACACTGCGAAACCCAAGCTTAAGTTGGGATACAATTAGCAGGTACCCGCCGGTCCGCCACAGTACCGATTGGTCATAGGTCGTCATACATAGCACGGCCGCCCCGGATATGCAGTTGGACCTAACTCGGGGAAAGACATCCACGACTCTCTTTCTCTCCAGTATCCATCATGGCTGCAATACGTGCGCCGGCAGAAACCCTGTGGAAGTCCTTGAACCTCTCAACTGAACTACTGTCGCGGCTACATCTCTCAGAGCAACCTGATCCCGCCGTAAACTCTTCCTTTCGCATCGGCACAGCTGCTCAAGTGAGTAATGAGTCTGCCAGGAATGCTGGGGCGTGAGTCGCTAACGTTTCCGCCTCTAGACTGTAATAGGTCTATCTGGACTGGCAGCAGCAGAGTTTCACAGACTCAGAACCGGTACGGAACAGGATGTATCGGTACATGTCCGACACGCTGTGCTTGAATGCAGTCAGTCCCGAAGGTCCTGAGCGAGAGACCATCTCCTACTCACGAACAATGGCTGCATAGAAAGCGAAGCCTATTATTCAGCCGAAGGCGAATCTGGAGAGAAGTTCGCTCTGTTCGACACACTCGCTGGTGTGTATCCAACGAAAGACAACAGTTATGTACGAATCCATACCAACTTCCCACAGTGAGTGAACCTGTGCGTGGTTTCTTGATATACCATTGATGTTCCATCACTAGTCACAAACAGGGCATACTGGACATCCTTGGTTGCAAGCCCACCAGAGAATCGATAGCTGAAGCGATGTTACATTGGAACGCAGTCGAATTTGAGACCGAAGCGGCGAGTCGGAAGATGGTTGCAACGGCCCTGCGATCCTTCGACGAGTGGGACGCACATCCGCAGGGCCAAGCGCTAGCCAACACACCTCCAGTCAGTCTGGTGAAGATCGGAGAAGCTCCAAATCGCCGCGTACAACCCGATGCCACGCGACCTTTGGAGGGCATCCGAGTCTTGGACCTGACGAGGGTCCTCGCAGGCCCAGTATGTGGACGAACGCTGGCGGGTAGGCTGCGGTTAACGATATCAGGCTGCACTATCGCGCTGATTTCAGATTGTAGGGCACGGTGCGGACGTCCTTCTGGTCACATCGCCGAAGTTGCCAGCACTGCCCAACCTAGACATCGACACGTCTCGTGGCAAGCGGACCACTCAACTCGACCTCACCGACCCAACGGACCGGGAGACATTCTCTACCTTAGTGGATGGCGCCGATGTCTTCTTGCAGGCGTACCGCCCTGGCGGCCTGGCTGAGAAAGGATTTGGAGTTGATGACGTCGCAAAACGACGGCCGGGAATAGTGTACGCAAGTCTATGCGCATACGGATGGGAAGGCCCGTGGAGAGAACGGCGCGGGGTATGATTCATGCTTTACTTTATTGTTGTGGCTGACATTTTGCCGCAGTTCGACTCACTGGTGCAAACAGCGACAGGGTTCAACGTAGCAGAGGCAGAAGCCTACGCAGCATACACCGGCGATACCGACGCTCCTCGACCACTGCCACCTAAGCCTCTTCCCCTGCAGGCTTTAGACCACGTAGCGGGGTACATGCTCGCCTTTGGTATCCAGGCTGCCCTATGCAAGACCATTACCGCAAGTTATCAGTCCATATATACTGACAATACGTACCTGACGACTGGCCGATTTGCAGGAGGGGGGATCTTGGGAAGTGAGGGTTTCCCTTGCTGCAGTCGGCCGATGGATCCGATCCTTAGGGCAATTAGACCCAGTCGTTGCGTTTGAGCGTGGTCCACCTCTTCCCCCGCGCTCCATGGATGATCCTGAAGTCTCGCAATATGCGGTGAAGGTCAAGCAAACGCAGGGCTCGAGAGGAGGAACGAAGTTGAAGACGATGACGGCGTTGGCACACGCTGCGAAGCTCTCTGCGACGCCCGCCAAGGAGGGTGAAGCTCCAATGCGCCTGGATGCTCATCTGCCTGAGTGGCTGCCTCGAGAAACATACTGATACGATATGATGATCCCTATGTACATCTACTTGTTTACACGTTGTACAGCAAACGTCATCTCAAATGATAATCTCGCTCTACCTCACGAAAATTCGTGCTGACCGCTGTGTGGTAGCTCGGCATGGATCACGAGGGCACCTCCAAACCACTGTGCCTACCGGATCTGGGTGCGCACCCTCTCTCGGCAACGGCCGCGCTCCGGATCCCGTTTCCCCGCACTGAGCAAAGCGCACCTGTGATTCCACCTCTCTTCCCCCATCCCTCTCACACCTTAACGCCAACATGAGACCGTCTGCAGTACGCCTTCTCAACATCCTAGTCCCCGTAAAGAGGTGGGTCGGCGTTTGACGCGGCGTGCGCGCACAGCGAGCGCTGAACCGGGGACGTGTGCAGGACGGTCGACTATGCGGTCAAGATCCGGGTCAACCCCGACCAGAAGGGCGTCGACCTCAATGTCAAGCATTCTATGGTGTGTATCCAGCTCTCTGTAGTTCAAGGTATCAGTTGCTCACTCAGCGCAGAACCCGTTCGATGAGATTGGTGCGTGACATCCTACCTCGCGAGCTGGCTGGGGTCAAGCTGACTCGGCCCTCGGAACGCGTGCAGCCGTGGAGGAGGCCGTCCGGTTACGCGAGAAGCTAAAGGACGAAGTCAAGTCCATCAAGGTCGTCACCATCGGTCCCCCCAAGGCCGCAGAGACTCTGCGCACCGCGCTCGCCATGGGCGCAGACTCAGGCATCCACATCGAGGTGCCGGACTCCGCGCCCGCGCCTGAGCCCCTTGGCGTCGCGAAGGCCCTGCGTGCGGTCATCCAACGCGAGAAGGACGGCGTGGACCTGGTCATCATGGGGAAGCAGGCCATTGATGACGACGCGGGCCAGACAGGCCAGATGCTTGCGGGGCTCATGGACTGGGCGCAGGCGACGTTCGCGAGCAAGCTCGTGGTGGATCCCAAGGCAAAGGAGGCGCAGGTGACGAGAGAGATCGATGGTGGTCTCGAGGAGTTGAAGTGCCGCCTCCCTCTGGTAGTCACGACTGACCTCCGGTGAGTGTCGACGTACCTTCGTCATACCAGCCCCAACCGCTAACGTCCCTTCTCGAATAGGTTGAACGGTATGTTGGCATGACCCTACTCGTGAGTTCAAATAACTCACAGTCGCTTCAGAACCCCGTTATGCGTCATTGCCCAACATCATGAAGGCCAAGAAGAAGCCTATCCAGAAACTCACACCCGCGGAGCTCGAGGTCGACCTCGCGCCCATTCTCGAGACCGTCAAGGTTTCGGAGCCACCAAAACGGGTCGGCGGAGGCAAGGTACGGATCGCCTTTAGGACCTATGGTCGCATTTTGTCTGATATATCGATCACTGCAGGTCGAGAACGTGGACCAACTCATCGCCAAGCTCAAGGAAGCAGGGATTACCCCCGTCAAGTCATAGCTGCAGTGCTTTTCAGATTAACTGGAGCCAGACGGCACCCACAAGCATGTATTTAGCATAAGTGGAAGCATCATCTTAGAGATATTTCATAATCTGCAGTCAGTCGTGACAAAGATGAATTGCCACGGCGCCAGGCATGTTCATGAACAATGACAAGTAGTACCACGCGGCACAATCTATGATGTCGAAGTCGCAGAAACAAGTCTGCAAGATATATGAAGAGTGACGACTCGAGAATGATACAGAGGAACATAAGGCATAATAGCAACATAATGGATAAGGGATATCATCACGACGTGCTGGGACACACTAGAGTAGGAATATAGTAACCATCCAAGAATGCCTAATAAAAGTGTCCGTGGATCCAGACGGAATGGAAGATCGCCAAGGTCTCCAAAGATCATCTCCCGCGCAAGACGAAGGACGATCATGACAGAATCTAAAGGGCAATCAACAGAGCATTGGTATTCCGGCTGAACAGCGAGCGACGATGAGGAGAATACGCACTGCCAAGAGGACCACGCAGACGACCACGACCAGGACAAGCATGAGGCAGAGCGCACGTCGGCCTGCCCGCCGCTGATATTCGTGCGCAGTGGTGAGCTCTTCCGCAGCGCCGGCGGTGTCGACCGCTATTGAGGATATGTTGGACTCAATGTTGTCTATATGCGGCATTGCACGCGCGTGTGAGATGAGCGACTGTCAGCCCGTTGCGATATAGCCGCTTACCGATCATGCTGCCCTGCTCCTGGACGAGCGTGCCAATGTCGCGGAATATCTCGTGGAGCTCGTGTATACCTGTCTCAATCTCACGGATTTCGGCTTCTCGTTCCTGAATCAAGGATTCCTGGAAGGCGAGCTCCTGTGGCGACAACTGTGTCTGCAGAATCTGGGCCTGCCGTTGTGAAGGCGTAGGACTTGATGCGCGTGCTTGCTCATGTCTTGAGAGAGCGTCAGCGCTGAATCGGGCGAGGGATCCTTGAATGCACGTACGACCCGGATTCTTCCTCTTCGACAGCCAGCTTCACCCCTTCCACTACTGTCCGTTGCCTTTCCATGCTGACATGTTGCGCCTTCTGGAAAGCAATGAGGGAAAGCTTGAAGTCGTGCGATGTCTTCTGCAGAAGCGTCTTGTGGCGAGGCTGTCGACTCGCGTTGAGCGTATGCGTGTACCACAGTAATTCTGGGACGTACAAGGGTCGCCTGCATCATGGTGAGCTTCTTGAGGTCGTCTGAGCCCCTCTTGACCATCGCACGCGTCGACTCGGTCAAGTCGTGACTACGGGGAGTACCTCCTCGTTTAATGGTGCAGAACATGCAGATCGGTAGCATACTCACAGTGACTTCCTGAGTGCAGCAGAGTCCCTTCCGGTGCCCAGCTGATCTACAAGCTTCAAGATACCCTGTACATTTGAATTGATCTTGAAGACCTGAAGGGAGAGGGATGATTGGAGGCCAAGGAAAGCGGACTCTTCTGGAGACTGTGGTACTGTCGAGCCTGGAGACAGTGGCCGTTGCGCAAGACCAGCTTCAATATCTTGGAAACTCATCTCGGCGGCGGAGGGGAGGAAGGGAGAGGTAGTGGTAGTGGTAGCGAAGACAATGAGGACTTGGTGGTGGAGACGGAGATCTGCAGTGCGCCGCTCCTCCCGCGACTGCGCCTCCACGCGAAGGCGCGCGAACCGGGACACCGGACCGTCTCACCCGTCCTTAAAAACAAGACGAAATACTCACCCCTCCGGTCGATGACGCCAGTGGCGCAGTATGCAGTGAGATAAATGCAGATTGCAGGGCCTGCGCCTGTAGTATTACAAGGACCACAACACAAGTACTACCATAGGGTTCACCTCAGTGCACGTTATCCGCACCTTGTGCCGACGAAGGAGGCCGCGGTAGATGTCAACAAGCCATCCTTATCCACTCGAACCTCCTCCGTCGCGTACTGGGCATGCACCATGTAACTCCCCACCGCATTGCCGTCGTCCACCAGCTTCGTCTGGTTCGTGAACTCTGTCACGACCTCCCCGTCTTTCATCCAGGTAATAGTGTAGCTTTCGGCCACGTCGACGGGATTTTCCCTGAGGTGCGCGAGGGGGACGAGGCTGAGCTCGAGCGTACGCGCCCAGTCGCCATCTGCGTCTTTCTCGCAACCCACTTCGAGATCATCGATGAGGTCAACGCGCCTGAGTAGCGCGTGCCATAAGCCCTCGGTGCACGGCTTACAGAAGTCGGGCGTGGTGACGATACGCATGAGACAGTCCTCGTTTGTCGGGCGGTACGACGTCTCATTCTTCTCGGAGAACCTATGCGGGGTCAGCCAATCATCTTCATGCACATCCGCTCCGACAGTACGTACGTCGGATACAGGCTATAGTGTCCAGGAGTCGCAACGAATCTGTGAGAAATGTGTCAGAAGAGATGGCATATTTTGCAGTCAGGTGTTGAGCTGGTACCACACTCACTCTGTCTCGTCTCCAAACTCGAGCACTTCGACGCTGCACAGCTGCGCGTCACCCTCTCTCTTCGCGTTCTTCAGTACGAACTTGACCTCGTGCTCGCCGCCTTCAAGCGTGCGGTTAAGCTTGATGTCGTAGTGCCACCGGTCAACGCCGATGTCCGCGCGAGGTGTCCAGCCAAGATCCTTCCCGTCGAGCTGCACTCGCAAATCTTCCTTCTCAGGGAGACCCGATAGGGAGAACCGCACCAGGTGCCAAGCATAAGTGCCGGACGAATTGAACGTCGTTGACCATGCCGTGGATGTGTTGAGCAAAGTCCAAGGATACGCTTGCATAGGCATGACCGAGCGTTCTACTCGGGCCTTGGGCGGGCCGCTGCCGGAAGGATATGACGGATTGGGGAGTGCATGTGAGAGCTCGTGCGAAGACGGATTGGTGAGCCAGTGCGCCCATGGGACGTCGGCTAGGGTTTCGTTGTGTGCAGCATTCGGACCAAAGTAGGCAAACCCTCCGTCGTATTCTTCGCCGACCTCGATGATAGAGTGGCCGAGTTCGTGCCTGTCGAGCAGGTTAGCCGCTGATACGATAGGTTTTTGAGCAACATCGGGCTATTGACCTCAAAACCAAAGCCCCGTTGGCGAGAGAAGGGGTGATCACTCTGAAGGAAATGGAAGTATATATCAGTCTCGCTATGGCTCTGAACACTGCAAGCTCAAGACTTACGTGAATTCACCGCCGAGTCCTTGCACGAGCAAGTTATCAATTTCTCTGTGACAACTTCATTGAATGTTATGCTCACCCCCGTACAAAGGGTCGTTTCCTATGGCATTCTGGGTGAACGGACGGATCAGACAAAGATTACCTTGACTTACCCATAAGGATAGGATAGTCACACTGATCGCCTAGCGAGAAGCAAGCAGCGCGAGCAACTTCTGGTTTGCTGTAATAGACCGCGCGTAGCTCCGTGCCATCGCGATAGAGTCCGAATGGGGTACTACGATGATGCTCTATGAGTATCATGAATCTGGCAGTGTAAGGCAGGACACGAGACGCACTCTTTGGGTTTGCCGCCACTCCCAATGCCGCTCTACCAAATTCGAGTGAGACAGGATGAAATTCAGAAACGCGAGAATGTAGCATACATACCTCCTTGCTCGGAGTGAATGCAGCCCAGAAGTTGAGCAACGGCTTCACTGTGTAAAATGTCTGGTTGCCGGAGATGTCTTCAGCCAGGCGCATCGCGTCGTCGACGAACTTGTCTTTCTCCTCCGAGGCATCTGTATCAAGTTTAGTATACAATTCGCAAGCAGTAATTGGGACACCAAGCCTTACAGCCATCGGCGAAGAAGACCAGGTCGACACGGTTACTCGACTCTCCGGATGTTACGAGAGGGAAGATCTCGAGCGGCGGAATGTCCAAATTGGCGTCTGTGCTGTGAGCTACGCCACCAGAGGGCTGTAAGACGATTTGGCCTATGTCGTCGGACACACGCAACTCCGGATTCTGGAGGAGAACGTGAAAGTCCCATGTGTGGCTTTCCCCGCAGAGGCGTTCCGTGCGATCCCAAACCGTGTCTCTGCCGTGGGCAACGAAGCGGATGCGCTCTTCCCCCGTGGCGAAGATTCTGTTGCTGAAGAGGCCTTCGCGAGGTACTCCTCTGTATTGATGTGTCTCTCGCACTGAGAGATGTTTGCATTGTAACGTGTCGGGCTCCCTGATAACGACTAGCTCGAACAACTTGCTACTACTAGTGTTACCAGCAGCGCCGCTGGAGGCGGCACATATCAGCGACGCAAGCAATACGAGGACGGAGTATCTCATCATGAATAAGTAGTAATGCCTTGACCAAAGTTTCGGTGTAGCCGTCGTATACGCGTGGTCTGGCCTACCGTGGCCGAAAGCTCATGCTGATGGGAGAAAGAAGTTGGAATGCTGAGCGCTGAGCCGCCGCACTGGCGCTTGACGAACTGGGCAATACTGAACAGACTGGCTGGCGCTAGTTCCCTAACGTATCTTTCTTCTGCATTTATGTCTGCGTAACAACATATCATAGGGCGTTGAACGCTTGACCTTGGCAGGTAGGCAAATACCTCACCAAGCTGATGCATTTGTTGCAGGTGACTATGGGGTGTTGTACGGTATGTCAGAGTGCATCTCTGAATACTCCGTCGAACCTGCTGGCACACAAATGAATCCAGCTATAGAGCCTACCGCCAGGTTGTTTCCTTGTATCTCAAGTGCACATTCTACGTGTGCGGTAGTACTGGCAGTGGTTCCCCAGTATTGCCAGTGATGATGCTAATGTCGCATATATCCAACGGCTTCGTAGGCCATGAATGTACTGTATCACAACCCTCTTTGACAACGCATCTGATGTACGAGAGTCTGTTGTCGTTCATTGTAAGGATGCCATTGAAGTCTGGAGCTTGGCGTGCGCTAACTACTCGTTTTAGAGCCCCAAATTCTCCTCCCCGACCGAGGCAGCCGATATCGATTCATCGCACTCCGAGGACGGGGAAGGTTGGCCAGAGAAGATCCATCTTCTGAAGGACCCATGCGGTGCGTGTGTTCCAGCACTGCATGGCAGCACCGCGGGGTCATGCATTCATGGCTAACTTTCGTAAGTAATTGTACCCGTGTACCACCAGCGCTTGGATTTTGATGCGATTCCGAGTCCGTCGGTCGAATACCTCGCGCTGGAGAACTTTCCGCCGGGCATATGTACGCAGGCGAATTCAACGCTTCTTTCGCCAGCGGCCCAGCCGGACCTGCAGCGGGGCCCGCGAGCTGGTAAGCGCTGAGCACTGACTCCGCCGCTGTCTTGGCATTAGCATCTACTGACCCCATACCTACAAGCGATGGGCACCATTGACCGTGGAACATGATGTATGAGCCCTTGTCTTTGAACAGCCATATGCATGCGCATTTCGGCAGGTCACCATTGGAATCAGCAGTTGGGTATGGCAGCCCGAGTCGAGCAACGTTGGTAGCGCAGACCCACAAGGCTGCGTGGTAACGAACGCCATTGCCGCCATGCCGCCTACTGCCATCTCCGCATTGTAAGGAGCTCACCTATCGCATGTACTTAATACCGCGCCTCGCTCATACTTTTGATCTTGACAGGTTCATTACGCCGCTCCGGATCGGCGGTGCGGTTTTGGGAACATAGGCTCGTCACAAAATACGGGGACCGCGCGCCGTTATTCACGGCTTCCTGCCGCCTGTAAATCATTGACGATCCACCCGTACAGCACATCCGAAGCATTCGGATGCTCCATATGCCAAAGTAAATTCGACCCCATAGGCTTCCAATATACCTACTAGACGCGCCTCAGTATGCAGTGGAGCAAATCACCCCGTGAACCTGTTCTACCGATGCGAAAACCACTGTCACTAGTGGCAAGCTGTGCGAGTTTGGTCAGCCCGCAACTATAGGAATTGTTACGTCTGAGACCAGATGATTACCTCCCGATGGATCGTGCAGCGCCGCTAGCAGTGAGTGTGACTCCGTCGGCATGTTCGCACGGAAACCGGTTGGGTCCTCACGTTGTTGACTGTCACTCATGCGTTACAGATCTCAAACGCTTCCATTGTTCTTGCCACTTGGTCTTCGCGCAGCGTCCGAGTCCTCCGGGTAAAATACACCTACAGGGCGCCATGCTAGCGCTCGTTCATGTATAAGAGGGCCACTCGCTGCCCTCCAAACATCAGTACTCAGTACTACTCCCACTCATACACAAGCCCAAGCAAGGTGCGCAAGTGCCTTTCTCTCCTCACACCCCTCATACCTAACGCACTCATAGATGCGCGCATTCACTCCGTTCATCACTGTCGCTGCCATTGCAGTCTCGTCCGTCACGGCCGTCTGCCCTGGCTACGACTTCGCCTTCCAGGACCGAGGCTACCAGAACTGTATGTCATTCATGACGACCATAAGCGAACTAGCTGTCTAACGATTTGCTCTAGATGTCCTCCTTGACACCTCGTGCAACGGCGTCGAGACGTTCATCTACAACGGGGTGAATGCGTGCACCCAGGGCACCCTCAAGTGCTCCCCTCCCCCCATCACTATCACGGACGTGCTCGCTCCCGATGGGTACTGGTGCGTCCTCCGTTTCTTCCTCCTGCTATGAATAGTGCTCTGACGAGCCTTACAGGTACGCGTGCCAGAGCGATGCGAACTCGGGCTCGTGCGTCGGGTGGCACAACACGTACTGCTGCTGGTGGAACGGCGGAGCTCGCTCCCTCAAGGAGGGCGAGGACGATGTCCCGCTCATAGGCAACACGACTACGGAGGGAGTGACATTCGCCAAGGACGCTTAAGTTGCCGCATTGTAGGGTTATTGGTGCATGATTCGGGACATGGACAATATTTGGATATCACGATCTCTCGGTTTGCTGATATTGTATTATTCCTGATCGCATGTATGTCACCAAGTATAACATGAGTTTCGTAGCTCTGTGGCTCTGTGCCGTGTGCTCAGCAGTGACTAGGACTTTCAGCCATCAGCAATGGCCTCTGAGTCCTGACCAAAAGCAGTTTACTTAACCCCAAAAGTTTCTTCGGCCATCGTGGGCCCTCCATCAATTCTTAGAACGTACCTTGCCTTTACACATTGAATCGAGGATGCAACAGACAATATGAGCCCATTGCATATACATGACACTAGTGCGTCTCTTCATGTCGACGTAAATCTGCTACTGATTCTTCGACCTCCAATTACATGCGTGCAGGGATTCTCCCTGGGAGGAACACACTGCCCCCTTTGTTCCTTTCATACCATTCCTCGTCATGCGCGAGGAGAACATCCACCTTCGGCACCCCCAAGAGCGTCCTGACACGCCGGATGTGTTCTACCGCGTCTTCCTTATTGGCATGTGCGCAGTGCGTATGTCCGGCGGGGTCTACAATGACCGCAACCTCCTTCTCACCGGTGAGGAGGCGTTTGTCGTGCGCCGTATCGCTTCCGAGATAGATCCACGAACCCTCCGCGGATGTGCGGGCAAGGACGTTCAAGTGCCCGGCAAGATGGCCAATGGCGTCGACGAGGTAGAGGCTACCATCTCCAAAATAGTCGTGAGCGCGCGGAAATGGGCCGATGGTGGTGTTGAAGGCGGATACAGGGAGGAAACGAGTACGTTCTAGGGGAACGCACGACTGGAGGATATCTGATTTCGGGTTCGTTGGATAACCGTTCTCAAGCAATGCACGTCCGGCCTCTGCGATTACGAAAGTCGCGTTAACGAAGGCCCCGGGGTCGCCGATGCTGCATTGAACGCAGCGTGAGTTCCCCTGCAACATCTTCTATGGAAGTCGGCTTACTGGTCCCAGTGCAAATGGCTGATGATGATGGTTGACACGTCCTTTGGGTCGATGCCTCCTTTGAGCAACGACTCGTCGACGCTTTGAGGGACCGTGTACGGCATGTACTTCTGCGCGATGCCTTGCACGAGGGGCGGATAAGTTGACGTATCGCGGCGTAAACCGAGGTCGAACACGAGGTGTGTACCGGAGGGGACATGGCGCAAGGAGAATGCCAGTGACGGGCACACCTTTACTTCGTTGGCGGCCGCGTCCTTGATAAAGAACTGCATGGGTAGGGTTATCATGCCTCCCTCAAGTGCAGACACCTCGATATAGGCCTGGTTTGGCCCAGGACTGGGTAGAACCGCGACATCGGCTTGTGAAGTGGACATGAAGTATCGTTGACTAGTGCTGATACGTCGTTTCGGATGCACTGGGGGTGCTTTTATACATCCGGGTTTGAGACAAATCGACCCCGTCGCCGTAACTACACATGACGTGAAAAATCCGGGAGTCAGCGACTCAGACAACTATAGGGGCCTGTGACCGTCCAGACTTGCGATCAGATAGGACACAGGGACTCAAGGTAGCCGTGCACTCACCATGACATTGAGTCTCGTTTCGGCATGCCGGAGGTGATGCATCTCTACTGGCGCCGGGCGCTGAGCGCTGAGCGGTTTAAGCGAGTTGGAAGATCAGCATCAACGGGATGATTGGCATGAGCGGCGAGCCTTACGCTCGATGCATTGACAACCTTCCAAAGCGTACAAGTAATACATGCGAGTCGTACGATACGTGAGTAGGGGGAGAACATAAAGGTAGAAGGAGCGTGAGCAAGGTCTCGCGGGCGGAAATCTATGATAAAGCCAGAACTCCTCGATAACGAGGCAAATGACAAGATGAAGAAGCTAGCGCTTCGAAGCGAGACCTTGCAGGAGAGCGGAGACTAAGCAATATACGGTCATGAAGTTGAAAAGGGAAGCTCGAAAGACGAACCGTGATCATGTACATATATATCCAGTGTGTCGTCAAGGGTGGGTCGTTTATGCGGTCGAGACGAGGAGCACGGACTCGCGCACTTCGCTGGCGCGCCGCTCGACCTCGTTAAACCACTCGAGCGCCTTCTTCGCCCGCCGCTCAATCTCCTCTGCGCCATGCACCTCACGTCCGCGTTCCTCCATCGCTGCGCGGAACCGCTCCTTGAGGTCCCAAGACGCCAGACGCAACACCTTGCGCGTCTCCCGGCTTACCCGGGCAGCATGCGCACCCACGAACGAGCCCTCCTCACCCAATTCCTCTCCCTCCTTCGCCAACGATGCCTTGATCCGGCGGCCGACCGTGCGCGGGACAGTGCTGGGGAGCTCGACGACGAAGTACGCAGCGACGCCAATAGCTACAGCGCCGAGGACAGGAGCTGCCCACTTACGCGCTGTCTCGTTTTCGAGAAGGTCCCAGACTCGGACGATGCCTTCCACCAGGCCGCGCGCACCAAGCGCCTTGCCTCCAACCATGGTAAGCGCGCCGAGGCCGACGGACGCGTAGCCAAGAGTGCTGACAGCCATCTCCTCGTCACTGTCGCTCTTGCCTTCGCCAAAGTGAACCCAGAATTGATGGTGGACGTCGAAAAGGTCGAAGAACGTTGTCTCGAGCATATCGTGGCGTTGCGCGAGACCGATGCCGAGCCCGTAAATGCCACCAGCGACGACAGTACCCGACGCCCGGCGTGACTTGCGGTTACCCTTCTTGTCGATGCGAGCGGAGAACATCGCCTCAGGCATGAAGACCCGTCGTGACCGCTCGACACCCTCAGGGAGGTGCTCGTCGCCAAGCTTGGTGATCGTGTTGACAGCCTCGGTAGTGACCACGCGTGCCTCGTCCTCCGCAAGCTTGACTGCTGCATCAAGGCTCAGAAGCAGGGCACGGCGCACATCGCGGACATAGTCCCAGATGCCGAGAAGGCCAGGGTAGGAGGGAAGAGTGACGGAAGGAATGTCGACACCGAGTTTGCCCTGACCAACACGCTCGACGGCGTCGGTGAGCAGCTCCTTGGTACGCATGCGCGTGCGCGAGGCGCCGTGATCCTCGACAGATTCGAGGGTCTCCTCTAAGATCTCCCGGCTGTTCTTCATCTTCTCGAGCACGGGGCGCACTCGTTCGATATCATTCCGAGCGCGATCGAGCTCCGTCTGCGCGACGATAGCGTTCGCCCCAACGAGTAGGTCGACGTCCGAGAGAAGCTTCGTGAGGTATGTTGATGCGGGCGCCAATTTGGATTTAGAGCGCTTAACGAGCACGAAGGAGCGCAGTGCGGACTCGAGGTTCCTGAAAGACGGAGCATCCCCCTGAAGAGCGTTCTGAGAGTCGACGAAGTGTACGAGATCTTCAGCGTCTTCGTAGGTCCGAGGGCTGAGCGTCTTGATCTGCTCGAGTACGAGACGCCTACACTTTGCCTTGTCGCGAATCTGGTCGTACTTGTTTACGACAATGAAGAGATACGCTTTCTCGTGGCTCGCGTTCATCAAAAACTCCTTCGCGGACAGGGTGAAGTGGTTCTCCGCAGATACGACGAAAACCACGACGTCGATCTCCTCCTGTCTAGCGAAGACGCGGGTAGTATGGGTGTTGTCGCGGTTGAGGCCCGGGGCATCGATGAGTGATATATCGACAATACCGTTGCTAAGCAGCGACGCCTGAGGATCACGGGGGTCCTTGAGGTAGACCTTGAGAACCTGCGAGTCGTTCTCGTTCTCCGATACGATCGCATCCAGCTCAGCAAGGCTAGCCCGGGTAAAGGTGCCTTCGTCAGTAGCCGAGTACGCGACACCTTCCTTGAGGATATGGAGCTCCTCCTTCCCGCCATTCTCGATGGCGTCATGGACCTCACAGAACGCGGTAGTGCAAGGCTGCTGGTCCACGGGCATGACTTCGCGACCCAAAAGGGCGTTGACAAACGTGGACTTCCCCGCATTCAGATCGCCAGTGACCAAGACCTTGGAAGACTTGTCCTCGATGCGAGAGCGGAGCTTATCCAAGTGGTTGACAGCATTGAGGATACGGTCGTCAAGCAAATTCGCGATGGACGATTTTTCGAGTTGTGCCACAAGCGCGGCGGGGGAAGATGATGATCCATGAGCACCAAGTTTGAGATCAAGGCGGAAGACGTGGAAGTCAGACGCTTCAGCCGGAGAAACAAGACGATCGCCATCCTCCTCCGACTCGGCAGCAGGCTCCTCCTCCTTGTCAGCGATAGTTGCAAGGGTGACCGAACGAGTAAGTCCTGCTTTCGCTGGGCTCACGATGACTTCGGCCTCGAAGGACGGGTCATCAGGGAACGAAAGCGAGCGGCGCATGCTCTTGCGGCGCGAGGAGCTAGCCTGCTCCGTAGAGGGTGCTTGTTCCCGCAACTGAGGATAGCGAACGACCCATGAATCCTTGTTGAACTTTCGGAGGTCACCAAGGATGTTCTTCGTCGAGTCTAACGCTTGGAGCAATCTGCAAATGCGTCAGAACGCAGAACACATTGTTTATAAGCCACCGATCGAATGGGCCGAGATCCAAACTTGCAATCCCATGGAAGAAGCATCATGGCCGACCGAGCGCGTCAAGTGCAAGCGGTCCTACCATGATGCCCGACAGCCGTTTGCATAGGCTGTCGCCTATCGACCGTGATAGTAGCCTTGGGGGTTTGCTTAACGCACCTGTTCTTGTGCTCAACATACGCCTCCTGCACTCCTTCAGTCAAATGTTTGGGTGAGCTCTCCAACGTGGACTGCGGCGACCCGACGCGAGCAGCGCCAGGGAAATACGACAGAGCCATGTTGTTTCACGGAAACGTTGCCCGTTGTCGCTGCAGCAGCAGTAAAGCAGTAGCAGTAGCAGTCGTCGTCGTCAGTGGTGAAGATGGTGCCGAGCATTCTCGACTCCGGTTGGTGCTTAGGTTGTCACGATAATTCAGCATTCTCACGCCGCAACTTGAAGCGGAGACTATGGCCTTGGGTGAGGAGGTTCCCCGGCATTGACTCGGCATTCCCTGTTTGTCCTCTTGGCCAGCTCCGCCTCTACCATAGAAGCTCCGCTCTCCGACATTCCCCGGCCGGAGCACAGATCACTTGTGCAGCAACAGACTCGACACTTTCTGGACTTGCTCTGGACCAACTGCTCGTCTACTGCAGGATGAAATCACACCCCTCCTATTGACTGGCGTGAACGACCTCTATTCCTTGACGTTCAAAGCTCATAGACAGATCAGCTGCCGCAAATATTGAACGCTGTTAGAAAGAAGAGCTGACAAATCCTCGTTACGTGTTGCAAGCAATCCGGCCCTACAGATCTTCCGAGTCTTGAGTTGTTCATACAGCTCTTCTCTAATAGTCGCAGCTCAGGCTTAAGCGCATGGCAGGAGACGATAGGAAGCTAGGCGCGGCCACCACTTGTCCAAAGTTGCCGTCATTGAGGAGAGTCGAGATGAGCTGATGCAGTGGTACGGCTGTATGCGATCGTTCAGCCTTTACTTCGTAAAATGCCATACAGAGCCTTCGAAGTGCACCACGACTCTGGCAATCATCTCGCCAGCTCAACCTTGGTCAATGTTGAATTTGAACCACCAGTCGAGATGTTGTGGCGTAGAATGCGTCCGGTTCCCGTCTGGTCCGAAGCGGCACAGAGCCGTCACCCACTCCGAAGTACCTGACTTGTCAGGGCCCAGGGTCGGCGTCATGTCAAATCAGGGACTATCATACACATTCCGGACCTCTTCTGTGAGCACTGTGAGAGAGCACAAGCCGGGTGGATGCGAAGATTGATGGAATATCTACTACGACTGCCATTTCTGGCGATACACGGCAGCGGTGTGTATGTAAGACGGGAAGTTCCACTCCTCCTCCAAACTCTGAACAAGCTCGAGCGTGTACTCGTAACGCATCGAGGCCGCCGTCTGCATTTCCGCTGAACACGCAGCAGACATCATCTTATCTCAACATGTCTATGCCGCTTTACCGCCATGTTTTCCCGGACTGCGTGGGCTGCTCCCCAGCGCACGGTGCGGCCCAGATGGTATCAGCCTGAGCTGACAAGGATTCCGAGCAGTCCGAATCTCCGTGCCGTGTGCCTCGACTCGGAGGCAGATGGTGCAGCGTGGTTCTTGCCCCTTCTTACCCCTCTCTTCGCCCCCCCTCGGCCTCTGCCCGCCTCCTCGCCGCAGGTACACATCACGATCAGCCATTCACCGGACGCGCACTGACAGCGCTGATACGTCCGGCACTTCGAAGGCAGGCCTTCAGGGCCTAGCGCCTGCCAACCGCACATTCTATACCAGTGTATCGCGCCCGTGCGCGTCTCTGCCCCGTCTGCCACGCCCGCCGGGCGAATCACTGCAAGGACCGCCTTATAACAGACCAGGTCCTGGCCGACGCGTGTGCTAGACTGCCCTCGTCTCTCCCCCGCACCCTACCAGTATGCCTTCCCCTGCGTCAATCGCGTGTGCAGCGCTCCTCTTGCCCTTGGCAGCCGTAGCGCAGTACAACCTTGTCAAGGAGTACGCTGGAGAGTCTTTCTTTGACGACTGGACCTTCTACAACCACTGTAAGGCCGATTCTCCGCCCTCATCGAATGTTGCTGCTCACTGTTCGCTCCAGTCGACAATCTAACGAGCGGGAATGTCAAGTACGTATTCGCTCTAGCACTTTACAACCATAAGTAGTAAAGTTGGCTGACGCCTGTACACTACTCCACAGTTTCCTGGGAGACATCGACGCATACCACGATAAACTAGCGTTTGTCAACGATGCCGGAAACGCCGTGATGAGGGTTGACAACACCTCCACACTGAAGTTCAACCAAAATCGGAATTCTATTCGGATATCTACGAAAGACCAATTCACCGTGGGCTCGGTGTGGGTCGCAGACCTCCGACACGTACCATATGGCGTACGCGTGTAGCACTGCTGATCATATGCGAGGCCGAGACTGACGTCGGGCTCTCACGCACAGTGTTCCGTCTGGGGCGCCTTCTGGTCATCCGCACCGACATGGCCCCTCGGAGGAGAGGTAAGTCCTCACTTTACGCCGACCGCAAACTCCGTCTGACAATGCTCCGTGCAGATTGACACCTTCGAGGCAGTGAACCAGGACTACTATAGCCACATGGGCCTACACACCAACCCCGTGCGTCATTCGCCCCAGTCCCGTCTCGTCTCGCTCGGAAACTCATATCGCGGCCGCTTGTCCGGCTCCGTCAGGGATGCACCCACTCGAGCAGCGCCGTGCAGTCTAGTACGCTGATCAACTCGACGGACTGTTCGGTCCAGGCCAACGGGAACCAAGGCTGCATAATCTCGAATCCCACACACGCGTCATACGGCGCAGGTGCGTCGTTTTCCCGAGGCGCGCTCCGTGTCGTAAATTGATCCTCAGCATCTCAGATTTTGCGAACTCGGGCGGTGGCGTGTACGTTACCGAGTTTGCGATTGACGGCATTTCGTGAGTAGAAGCTGCACTCCGCTCGCTTACCCACCGTATGTCCTAACGCCTTTGTATGTCAGCATCTGGTACTTCAATGTATGTGCCGCGCGTTCTTGCTATCGACGCCGGCGATGATGCGATTCCTGACCGGCACGGCTTCTAGCGGTCTTCTATTCCTAGCGAGCTTCAAGGCAACGTGAGCAGTATCAACACCCAGAACCTAGGCATCCCGGTCGCGAACTGGCCAGCAGACGACTGTTCGATCAACGAGTTTTTCCAGCCCCAGGAGCTCGTCTTTGACATTACGTTATGCGGAGGTGGGTGCCTCGCCCAACCCTAGCTTTACCCGGTGCCATCGACACAGACTGATGGCTTCTTGCGGCATTTGCCAGACTACGCTGGGGCATCCAGTGTGTTCTACCAGACATGCACCGGTGTGTGTTACGACGACTGGGTCCTCGGAGATCCATCCCATTACGATACGGCGTACTTTGAGGTGTCGTATGTGAGAGTGTATGGACAACCTGGGGAGCTAACCGTACTTCAACCATCGGCCGGCGGCCGATCCGCGGAGGTTCATGGTCTCGGCGCGGGACTTTTGCTTGTTCTGGGCTGCATGTTTGCCTTGACCCAGTTTCTCTGAAGTGTGAGATTCGGACGATGCCGTCTTCCTCGGTTGTGGTGCGCGTGTCAATCCGACGTTGCTTCTCCGTCGCTCACTGTGGTCTAGCTTTGTTGTATACCTACGGACCTTATCATCCGTTAGATTCGGGGGGAGAAATGTATACCATAGAACACTCCGCGGACCGTGGTCGGTCTCCTCGAGTTGCGAACATTCAATCTGTCCATTCGCCCGACAAGCACCCTCATGCATATGTCGTCTGCTGTCTGTGGCGCAGATAAGTGCGGACACATATCGCCCAGACGGCTAGGCTATTGCCACTTGTCAGGTTTCAGGATGGTTAACGGCTTTAGGACTCGGAGTAAGGCCTGGGAAGATACTGCGCGCGGCTGCGTGACCGGGACGCCGCAGGGGGTGCCGTAAGCACGGGTCTGACGCTGCAGAGCGCTGTAGAGGGTGACATCAACCCCATTCAAGGCACTCTCTGAGCTATGCCAGGTTTCAGCAAAGTCAGCCTCCTCACATGCACAGCGCGCGGACAGTTGCGGTTGGTGGCGCTTGCTAGTAATGTCAGCCATTGGATACTGATATTTCATTGCGCAACGCGCCGCCACTTGCTGTGCGCCTCAGGTAAGATCAATCAAACATCAGGAGCTCTTGAACCACCTCGGCCAGCCTCTCCCTCTACATAGTCCGCGTTCCGATCAATTACTTACCCGCGCGCCCATAGCGAAGACTCGTGTCAGGATCTATCGTTCGTACGCGGCTAGGCATTTACATTTTTGCTGGATGCTGCCGTAACGGGGCAGACCGACTGCCTACTTAGACAGGAGCTCGCTAGTGTTCGGACCCAGCCAGCTTTCTGCACCGTCTGTGTCTCCTCCTCTCCTCCTTACTACGCACACGCACACCTCCCCATAGCCATGCCATCCGCGTGCGACACCATCCCTTGCCTCTCCGACACTCGTACACTCTTCAGTGTCGAGGGTCTCGTCGCCGTCGTCACCGGCGGAGGTACAGGTATGTCTATCGTCCGATAAAGCCATAGCGGCTCGCATCTCCCCCGCACACCGACCTATTGCCATTACACTGGTTACTGACTGGATTCCTTTTCGCCCCAGGTATCGGTTTGATGATCGCGAAGGCCTTAGAGCACAACGGCGCGACGGTATACATCGTCTCAAGACGAATGGCCGTACTCGAAGCTGCTGCGCGCGACCATAATGTGCGTAGATCCACACCGCTCACGTCGGCTCTGCTCGATCTGACGAGCGCACTATCCACGTTGCACAGCGCCGAGGCAATCTCATCCCGCTCCAGGGCGACGTCACGTCGCGCGAATCCATGCAAGCAGTGGCAGACCAGATCCGCCAGCGACATGGCTACGTGAATCTGCTGGTCAACAATGCCGGCATGGCGAAAAGTTTCTTGCCAAAGCTTCCCGGACCCGGGCAAGCTGACATGAAGAAGTACCAGGAGCTGCTCTGGAACGCTGGTCCCCCGAACGAGTTCTCTGACGCGTTCGACGTCAACGTCACTTCGGCCTGGTATTGCGCGGTCGCCTTCCTCGACCTGCTCGATGCTGCGAACAAGCGCGGCAACATGCCTGGCGTCACGAGCCAGATCCTGACCGTCTCGAGCGGCGGCGGTTTTCGGAAGGACGACAAGGTATTCAGCGTGCCTTATACGCTCAGCAAAGCCGCCGCGACGCATCTGGGCAAGATGCTTGCACATTTCCTCAAAGATTGGAATATTCGGAGCAATGTCATCGCGCCCGGCATTTTCCCTTCAGGTCCGTTCCACTCGCATTTCTCCAAATGAAAGGGACGCCAACAGTCAGCGCTGAATGTCATGCAGAGATGACCGAGGGCCTGATTAACGACGCGTACGTCGCTGCAGGGGTACCCCTCCGTCGCGCAGGCGACATCAATGACATTGGTGGTCTCATCCTCTTTTTGTCGAGCCGGGTACGTGGATACATTTGTGAGATGGCGACGATTGTATTGACTAGAATGTGCCGCAGGCTGGATCATATGTTAATGGAACCGTGCAGCTTATTGATGGAGGCCGACTCCTGTTGTATCCTTCCACCTACTAATCTGAGAATCATCTCTAGGCGTTCCATCTTCTTGTCGTCGGATTCAACGTATCCTATCCCCATGCATCCTATCGTCATGTAGTGCATCGCATTGGTTCCTATCTTGTAGCAAACCTTGGCTATTATACAACCTCGTATTCCAATCTCCTTTATTGGTCACGCGTCCTAGTGCTCTGCTTTGGAATGCGCGTAAGTTGCTTCGAGTCTTGACTTGACGTACTCGCCCGCCGTCACTACTTCGTACTTGGGCGGAAATTCCTCGGAGACGCAGCTCGGTAACGCCTGTGGATAGGCTGAGCGTATTGAGAGATCTCGTATCATTTGGCTACTGACCTCGAGTTTGACGTTGTAGTCTGTACCGAAGAAAAGCGGTATAGAATATCGCTCTACACCAGAGCGGTTGACTGCTCTGTGCACTGTGGATTTGAAAACATCATCTAAAAAACAATGAGTCGCGAGTACTGAGTATGTAGGAGTCGGGTCTCGGGGAAGCACTGACTTGTCCATCTGGCCAGCTGGTCACCGAGGCTACGAACTTAAGTTAGGCGCAGAATTCATGCTTATACGGAAACTGGATATCTACTTTACTACGAGCGTGCCGGGTATAGGCACCGCATCGATCCATTTGCCGGCATTATTCAAGACTTGCAAGGCGGGGACATCATCTTGCCAGAGCATAGTGAAGCACTGATATGACGACAAGCTGGTCACTGGCTTGCGATATGCCGGGTAGAGATGTTGATCTTACCTCATAGCTGGGGAGGTGATTACAACTCAGTATGGCGGTTGACAGGACACGCAACATGACCAACATACTCCGTATGAGCACCGATGCCCTGTACCCTGTCGTCGACTTCGCCTGTCTGGGGTGGATAGTAGAGCAAGCGCATGATAGCCGCGGGCTTGGTCGTCTGCAAGACTATATGAGAGGGCCAACTCGTTAGACTAGCGAGCTGCGACGCCTGCCTTATCGTTAAAGAAATCCTCGGGCAAGTCTAACGCGAGTGCAAACAGAGGAAAGAGAGCCTTTCCAAGGTTCACCGCGGCATGACTGGCGAAGTATGAGCGTATCACAGGGGTTCGTTTACGAATCGTGTGCTTACTAGTACGCAAGGACGGCGTCTTTGAATCCTGGCAGATCCTCAGGCCACACATTCTCTCCAGTCATTGCGCCGTCATCCGAGCGACTTGTACCAGAGGCGTCTTCCCACCCGAGGTCGAATCCCTCGTGTAGATCGCCCCGGTTCTCCGGGTTGGTGTTTTCGCCCAACAAAGCGGTGTACCCCTTGAAGTTCGCACTCTTGTGGATGTCGATAGCTTGCTTGACAGGCAAAGGAAGCGCGAAGAAGCGCTTTGCCGCTGATACCGCAGCAGAGACGATTTCTGCCGGAATGCCATGGTTCTTTACTGTTTGTTCCCGAGATCCGCGCAGGGTGCAGTCAGTGTCTGATAGAACTTGGCGTCGGGAACTCGACTTTACCGTAGAAGAACCCTACATTGACGCACGCATCTCGGATTTCGTCGGCCAGAGCCCTTCGGATAGTGGGATCCTTGCTGTCTATATGCTCTAGATTGCTGGTGAAAGACGTGTGCGACGTCAGTTGAGGGCCAGTCCTTAGCGTCTAAGTGGAGCGAGGAATACATGATCGGTATCTCCTCGAATGCACTCTCCGTCCGGGCAGAGGCCAGCAGCAGCGGTCGTTTTGGCGTCGAAGTCATACGTTCGCACCGTATGGGGCTGTGGGTCCCAATGATGGTTAGCTATTCGTAGATTGGAGAGCGGGTCCGTGGTAGATAAGGAATCCTTGGGACCGCCGCTGGGTGGAGACGGACAACTTGGGTTCCGAGGTCACGGTGGGTTGTGCTTAAGGTGGCAGTGCTCCTTAGATTGTCGACGTGAAGATAACCCAGCTGGGAGCTCCGCGCAGGGACCCTAGATCATCGTCTGGATGTTCTCCCAAGCCAGCGGACGAAGGCATTATGACCATTTTCCCATACACCGTATACAAACGCCGGCAGCTGTAGCAGTGTACGTAAGTTATCGGAAACGGGTATCAGTTATGTGAACGAACACAACTTTCCACAGAATGTGTAGCAGTGAGCAGTTCCAAATTTTGAAGCTAGCAGGTCCGGACGTACAAAGACGTACCCAACCACAGCCCCTAACCAACACTACTGCATACCTCGACATCTGTATCCCAGATACAGTTTGGCCGCAAAGCTATCCAGGCGTTCTTCGATTATGTTGGGCTGTGTGCTTCTGAGTTCATGATCAGTTACTAGAACAATAGCAGTGAGCGTCATGGTTTGATCCATGTAATGGTTCCACATTACCGATGGCCGCGTTGTGGCGGTGAGCCCTTCATGAGAAGGCCTCAACGCGTCCTAGGACAATCCACCGTCGACCCATCGCTCAGCGGCACTCGGTCAGGACATAAATAGAGGCTGTGAGCGTATTTACATGTCAGATTACAACTAGCTAGGCATACACGCGATCCAGAACAGACACATCATGTTCACTCTCGGCCACTGCAAAAATACGTATGATTCAAGGACAAAAAAGAGAGAGGAGAAGAGGCCTTGGCGCAATGGTATAAAGAGGTAGACAGACGCGCCGCGGCGGAAAGATACGGAGTAAGAGGCGAATTCAAGCCATGAATCGATATACAGTTGTAACACTTTGATAGCCCCTAGGGCTGACTCCTTGTGCGCGCACCACACCCTCCGTCCGAGATCTAGGGTGTTCGGTATCCAAGGGCAGCAGGCGCACAGAAAGAAACTTTAGGTTTAAGCGGGGGTGGAAGAACCCGCCGGGCTGTCGATCCCCATCTTCTTACGCACGACCTCGAACGTCTTGAGCATCTTCCTCCGCGCCCCCAGGGCGGCGACACCCTTCGCCTCCAGCGCGGCCTCGTCCATCATGACCATGTCGCGCCACGACATACCCTCGAAGTTGGGCGTGTACTTGTGCAGCCGCAGGCTCCGCAGCCATCCCGGTACGTCCTCGAGCAGCTTCGGGTCGACGTCCTCATCGTCCTTCTTCTCCCGCTGCCCAGGCGATTTCGAGTTCCCGCCCCTGTTGCCCATACCGCCTCGGTTCCCACGCATGTTGTTCTGGTTCCCGAGACCCATGCCGAATGCACCCAGTCCAGGCTGTCCAAGCTGCCCGAGCTGGCCAGCGGCGGCCATCTGCATAGCGAGCATCTGTTCAGGCGTAAGACCCATCGCAGCGAGGTTCGGAACGTTGAACATGCTGTTGAATGGGCTGACCGGCGCCATGCCTGCAGCGGCGAGCGCAGCCATATTGAACCCGCCAGTACCGGGGAGGCCGAGAGCCGGGTTGTTCATGCCCATGTTGAATCCACCCATACCCAGGCCGTTCATGCTACCGTCGTCGCTGAACCGGCCGGACGTGTTCGAAAGCGCCGGGCTGCGCGCGCCGCCCCAGCCAGCCTGACCGCCGAACGCGTTGAGGTTGCCAGCCCCGCTGGCGTTGCGCATACCGCCAGACACGCTGCGTTGGTTCCCGTTGTTGTGACCCTGGTTCACATCCTCGTCGTTGCCCTGAGCACCCTTCGACAAACGGTTGAGCCTCTTCGGCGGATCCGAGATGAGCGGCACCGCTGCGCCGCCGGAGGAGTTCCAGTCGTTGAGCTTTTGTGCCGCCGCATCGAGACTCTGGTTGGGGTTCCTCGTGTCTTTGAAGATTGGGATGAGAGGCGTGTTGACCATGCTCGCCCAGCTACCTCCGGGCATCGGAGACAGCTGGTCACCCTCATCACCGCGAGGTGACTTAAGTGCATTGGCAAGGCCGGAGAAGTCGGTGCTCTTTGGGCGTGAAGTGCCGTTAGACGGAATGGTGATCTCCTGAGCGGGGGACGAAGACCGCTCATCAACCTGACCGAGCTGGTTGGAGCCTGAACCCCAGGTGTTGCGATCTCCAACAGCGGAAGAGAGGGCAGGCGCGGAGATGCGATGAGCAGCGTTGCTCGCCTTGAGCTTCGCGCGCTGCTGGGCAAGAGTGGTTGCAGGGTCGTTTCCACCCGAGTTGCTCACGTTGTTGGCGGAGTCGGGTGAAAGGAACGATGAGCCTGAGAAGTTGCGGGTAGTCGGAGAGGCAGGCAGATTCGACTTGAACCCGGGCGACTTCAGGTTCATCTGGGCCAACTTGGCCTCCATCTGACTCTGCATAGAACCTACCGTTTACAGCAGAATGAGCATGTTATCTTGGAAATATGAGTATCCATATGCGTACCTCCGACAGCGGGAGAAAGCAGAGCAGTCATGGGGTCCGACCGTGCCATCTGCTGAAGGACGGTAATGAAGAATCGAATTTGAACTTGCGTAGAATGTTGCAAAAGACTGTAAAGAGCGGCTGTGCGCTCGGCTTCGGAGAGAACCTTGAACCCTGCATGGCAATCGGATTGTCAGCGTTCTGCGTAATGGGGGATACTCCGGCCCAAGGAAAATGAAGCGAGGCGCTGTAAATCTATACATAGACACTCCAATCCAGATCACTTCTCGACCAAACGCCGTGGGTAGCGGATACCAATCACGGTTGATGCGTTGGTTGGAAGGTAGTCTCCGCGCAAAAGGCGCCACACAAGGGTAGACTAATCAAGTGTTAGGGTACGTACATTGCTCGATGGCACTGAGTTCCTCCTTGAAATTGACGTCCAGAGAGGCAGCAGCCATTTCTTCCTGCACGGACGTCAAAAAACGCGCTGAGACATTGAGGTTGGAAATGAGCATACCAGCGTCGCCTCATAATTCTGAAAAGTCTCGAACCACTGGTCGATAGCCTCCGCTGTTCATGAAATGAGTGCTCGATTCCGACACACTAATCAAACGGCAAAGTTCACCTTCGGGGGTCTGGAACATGCCGGCGCTGCCCAAGAGCTCGCTAGTGGGCCTCGCGCCGCCGTTGGTCGCGCCCGGGCGAGGAGAAGCGGGAGGGAGCCCGCCCTGGGAACCAACTGGGCGAGCAGAGGGACCCATGGAGGCACGGAAGTTGGGGGACCTGCCGCCGGCATTGCCGCCAGGCGCGGGGGAGACGCTAGGGCTAGGAGGAGCAAGACTAGACATGTTTAGAGAAAAGCTAAGGACTGCAAGTCGACGTCGAGTCGGGGTTGGCTAGAATCAAGCAACACGTTCCGAGGGGCGTGCAACGATGTCTAGACAAGACCAGCGGAGCCTGCCGGTCTAGGAAATGACAAAGTCGGTGAGAAGACTGCTCGCGGCGGCGACGGCGACGACGAAGGAGTCGAGAAGGATGTCGAGGACGATGAGGACAATGAGAGAAAAGGCGGATGGAGGGTGGGCAGAGGCTTATGCTGGCACACCAGCGCCCGTCCCACCCACCAAACACGGACAAACACCTCCTGGTGGCTGCTCTGACTTGATCCTTCATCACACATCTGTTCATCGGCCCATGCATGCACTGCCCCTCTCATCGTCTTCGCACCTGTCTCAAACAATTCCACCGTATCGTGGCCTTCGACCAGTCACCGCGGACGAGGTGAACACGAGGCATGGCCGCCGTCTTGGCCAGAACAATCTCGGTGTTCAAGACCGCAGTCATACAAAAAGTAAATATAACCGCCATCGGCCCTCCACCCATTCGTCAAGGCCTCCCCGGGCATGGCACAGGTCCCCGTGATGATGAACAATGCACCGACTGTGTAGAATCCCGTGCGCCATCAGCATACCGTAAGGGCTCGTATAGCCGCGAATAAGTATAGTGGCGCAGGAAGAACATACATGACAACAGCTGTGGTTTGGCATAGCTCATGGCTGGTACGAGTAGCTATAGTCGATCCAGGTAGGTCGTTCCAGGAAGACACTCTCAATGGTGAAGTCCTTGGCCTCTTGCTCAGTCAGTATGTGTTCGAGCGGAATGCGATCTGACACGTTTCCTCCGGGACCTATCCAGGCGTAAGCTACGGACTGACGCAAGTACTAGACCACAGCGTACCGTACGAATGATATTCTGCATAGAACGTCGTGTTCATAATCACGGGTCTTCTCAACATGTCAACACCATATCCGGAGGGCTCAGACGAATCACCCACCTCGCGCTGTCGAACGGCGTCCATCCTGCGGGGTTGACACTGTCATCCATGAATGTTCGCAGGTACACGGTCGTCGCGAGGTCGTTCCATGGACGACCGAGGAAACACCTTCCATCCGTGACCGTAGTTGCATTCGCATCGGGAGACTGGATCCATTTAAGTTTCATCAGAGAATAACGTATGCGCAGAGATGCACGGGGTGCTGTTCAGCTACGCACGCGGATGATTCTTGAGTTGGAGATGTAGGCTCCATATCGGTTACCCGGTGCGTCCGTGAGATTCGTCCCTTTCCAGGCTGTAATNCCCCCCTCCACACGCACGGTTGGCGAGGGTTATCCTCTCGAACCACCTATATGTGAGTTCAGTTGACAAGCGTACATAGAATGAGATTGGTGGCATAAGCGTACGCAGTGCCAAAACCAAAGAGATCTGCAAGAGCGTTGGCTTAGCAAGATCCGGGCCAGGGCGACTCATGGCCTGCAACTCACAGTCCGTCTGGCCGTAAATGATACTGTCAACGACGTAAGTGCTGGCATTGCGTCCCGTATACCACGTGTCCTGATAGCTAGCGAAGGTGCACCCATAGAACGACGCGTTTGCATATGAGATGTCGGTTACAAGCGCTTGCGAGATCGAGAAGTTGGCCTGGACGAAACTATCAGCTACGTCCCTTCTTTACACATGCTCATGCCGCACCGCTCGATTCTCGAAGTCGATGTTGTAGGCTTTGAAGTCGACGTTCCCGAAAAGCGGTTGCAGTGGTGCACCGGTGGGTCCCGCACCAATCAAGGACGCGTTGAAGGAAGGGGCGACAAGGAGGACGGCCGATTGCGCATCGTCCATCCCGACCTGCACGAACTTGTTGTCCCATATATGCACCAGATTGCGGGTCGAGGCATTACCTGCTGGGTCGAACGCGGTGCGAGAGTCGAGCTGGCCCTGGAGCGCAGTTCAGTGCCAGTGCCATTATCAGACAACCTCGACGAACCAGAAGGGTGATTGGACCTTTGCGGGTTACGTTGACCGTTTCGTGGTAGTCTCCAACACCTATAAGAATCGTTGCATGACCTTGAGGGGGACTACGTGATCATGAGCCTCGGCACGCGCGGCCACCGAGAAAATAACGCACAGCGACAAGACTGCTTGCTGTACACTGGAGAAATGCGCGCGAGGGTCACTCTGGGAAACGTAAATCGTGCCGGGGGCACAACCCTCTGTCGGTGATCGCCCTGAAGGCTTCTGTAATTGACATGGAAGGTGTGTCGGAGACAATGCCCGCCCCAGTGAGAGGACGGTAGAGAGTAACAGCCATGCACAGGTGAAGGCGAACATGCCTGTAGGACTGGGTGGGTGTAAGCTCCGCTTATTCCGCCTCTTATACACCATGGCCATAGCCGGGCGACGGCCCGCGAAGGTCGTCATAAGACCAGGTCGGGAATCCTTGATGTCTGGCGGCACCCGGAACACTGTATTGGCCATTGCACGTGTAGATGTTCTGACAACCCGCGGCGAGTGCAAGCCAACGTTCCATAGTAAATCATCTGGACGGTGACGCTGTCATAGGCACGGAAGCACACAAGGGGTATAGTCCACAAACACCAATTACCGTGACCGCATAAATGTGAGGGGTTCAAATCACTTGGTGTGCTTCTTTACTTGCTAATTGAGCTAGTGAATGTGCTGTGAGGGTCGTCCAGGGGCTTCATTGGCTCTCAGTGCGGGAATGGAGTAATACCCATGTGAATTAGTCGTGTGTACTAGTACATCTAACCACCGCGCATGTCCTGTACACAGTGAGCTAGCATTCACGAACTACCTGGACAGCGGCACTCACCCTATGATCTCGTGAATGGGATCTGGAAACCTGACAACAGCGCCCGAGCGCGATTTTGTGCCCCAATGCCCTTCGCGTTTGTGACGAAGTGGATGTGCATACCAAAGGGTTGAGGGTATGCGTCAAAGTTGACTTCAATTTGGGGGAACAAGCCAAGGGCTTGTGGGGGCAGACCGAACGAGACGACGCCTGACGCCGCGCTCATTTTGTCGAGGCGCGATGAAGGGCCCTCCATGGCAACACCTTGGAACTCTCGGAGACGGGGGAGGACGAACTCGACGAGGATGCTGAGGAAGTCGTACATTTGCGGGCCCTTGAGGTCGACCTTGACACCGACGGGCAGTCCGGGGCGCACCCAGCCCTGAATGTTCTTCCGACCCTTGACCAACTGCACGCCCTCCGCCGTATGTTGACCTCCCGCCTGCTCATTGGCACCGGTGATTGCACGGAGGGCCATGATAGGCCCTAGGAGATTGACACGGCTACCCGCCGCGGCCTTGATCATACTGTGAATCTGGATACGTTCGAGTTGCACAATGTTGTCTGGTGCAGACGGGGGAGGCAGCTGCTTTGACCAACGGTTTCCACCAAGCGGGGGGTTGTAACGATGCTTGGTGTACGGGTCGTTGGGGTCATACGCAAGGCGAACGGGACGAGGTGGCTTGCGAGGGCTAGGTTCGTGCACATAGGTCATGTACATGAGGTCGTCTTGCAGCGTTTGGAAGTAGTGGTCGGCGAGACGAGACCGGTGCGTATCACGGACTATGAGGTTGACATGGGGGATAGGGACGCCCTTCTCGTCGCGCTTGAGCGGCTTGAGTGTCGGTGCTGGCTTCGTCCGACGCACAGTACGACCCGCGGTTGTCGCCAAGCGCGGTGCGCGCGTCGCTGCCTGAGCACTCATCTGTTGGGGAAGTTCATACGTGAGTGTTTAGAGCAAGCAGATACTGAATTCGAGGAAGCAGGCATACCTTACGGTCGGAGGTGGCAGGGCGTATAAGAAATACTCAAGCGCCCAAATCCCCGTCCCCAATTCCGTCGTCGAGACCCCGGGCACCTCAACGGGCGGCAAACACATTCAAGCTCGCAGATTAATCCTGCTCCATGCATATATGGACGCGGGTGGTTACACAAAGACAGATTGGTTCGTATAATTCGCCTTCAAAGCAATTGGATAGCGATTGAAAACACGCGAATCCTTGATGTCTCTCGTAGGTACATAACAGACCACTGATGCGTCGTATCGTACGGATGAGAGGGCCAAAGGCCGGTGGCGCAGGAAAGGACGATGGCAATGATGACAATGCATCGGGCGGGGGCACTAAGGGTAATCTGCTTAGAGTACGTGGGTATGATAAACGAGTGATGGAGGGTTCCAGGAATCCGGACAATATGACGCAATCAATGACCAGAGGAGAAGGAGAAGGAGAAGGAGGGCACCGGGAGGTGAGAATGATGCGGCAATGCAGAGTCGTACATATTGATTAGAAGACGGCAGAAGAGGAAGAGGCTTCACGAACACGCTCTCGGTCTGGCAGCAGCGGCCTAAGCGCCATGATTTGCTAGACCGAGCGCGGTGGAGAAAGAGAGAGGGAGGGGGGCAGGCACAAAATGTGCCGGTGAGTGAATGTTACGTACTAGTAGTGACAAGGGACAAATGCAAATGAAAAGCGATAAGCATGAGACATGAAGGATGCAAAAGCAATGCAATGTCGACGACAAAGTGAAGTCTGAGGTGGTGCAAAATGGGAGCTGCAAGCGGGAAACGCCAGGGGGTGGAATGCATCGCTGCGCCAGACCGACATCTCACATGATGACGCACTTGCAACAACCTCCACTGGGCTCATCTTCGACCATTTGCTGCTCTTTGCTCGACTGTTGTAACGTCCCCATATGTTGCATAGGTTGCGGTGTGGGTTGAGTGTTATCCGTCTGCGCATAATGCGCGAACGGTGGAGGGGAGGGCGCACGATTGGAACGATCGAAGGAAGATGGTGTGAGGGGTGGTATCGGTGAAGGCGCCTGAGATGTGACTGAGAGCTCGTTCGAAGTGGGAGACTGTGCATCCTGGTTTGGCTTCTGTCCGAACTCGTCCATTTGGATCTCCTCTGGATTCCCATTTTGTCGCCTGCGTGCTTTGGTTGGATCGTACCCAAATGTGCCGGGTGCCTTGAAGTACGTCAATACATCACTGCGAGGGAAACGAATATCTGACTTACCGGTTCATACACGACAGGTTCAGGTTCCTTGGGTTTCGGACTACCGTCCGCCGTTTGGTACAAACCATCAAGGCCTTTCTTACGCGCTACCACAGGTAGGACAACCTAACGNAAAAAACATCGTCAGCGGGGGACAAGAAGGACGTACATCAATAATCTCACGTCGTCCCAATTGCCGTTCGCAGGTACCGGTTGTGTCCATGTCGGAATAGCGTCTTCATCACCCTCCGGCGCAGGGTACTGCCCAATGGAACGACGGTTTTCTTCCTTCTGCGTTGGCCGTTTCTGCATTGCAGATGGTGGAGACTTCGCCTTCGGCTTCTTCGCAACTGAGGCAGACGATGCAGTTGCTGGGCTCTTCGCTCTCCGTTTCGCAGTCGGCGTCTGAGATGATGTTGTCGATGTGGGAGACTGTGCCTTCTGTTGCTGTTGGGATGCAGTGCGAGAGGTCTTCGGGGAAGCAGTTGGCGACGTCGAAGTCGATGCCCCAGGTTCAGAGGCATTGCGAGTAGGCTTAGTGGGTGTGGCAGTTCGGGGAGAAGTGGAAGGTCGGGAAGAAGGTTGAGGTATTCGACTACGCGTCGTGTTCTGCGTATTTCGGCTGGTGGGTGTGTCGCTACGGTCAAGGGATGGTGAGGATACGGAGCCATTGACGTGGGGCTGAATGGGATTGGAATAATATTCCTCATCCTGATCACCATATCCTTCATCCTCCAAATCCGTCAACGGCCGCTCATCCAGAACCATACCTGCCTCCGCCACACCATCGTCTTGGTCAATGTAGATGCTCTCCCTCGCGCCGACGCTGCCTGCACGTTGTCTTGCATGCACTCGAGCCTGTGCCATCTCCCTTCCACGAGAACTCGATCGCGACCGCGTGGATAAGCCGCCAGGTGTATGCTTGCCAGATGCCTTCCGTAGCGTGTGGCCGTAGTTCGCTATATCTAGCATCTCCTGGCGCCGTGCCACCCGCAGCTCGCCCACGCCTCCGTTGCGCGCGACATCTCCACGGTACCAGTGCTCGAAAGGGTGCTCTTCTGACTCGGAGGACATGCGGTCTGGTGACTGACGACCAAAGTCGAAGTTGCTCTGGGAAGAGGAAAGGGAGTTGGGGACAAAAGGCGCCTGCTCGTTGAATATGTCGGATACCTTATGCCGGGGCACGCGTACCGTGGATCGTGAGGTGTGGGACTGCATCCTTTCTTCCACCGGTGACAAGGGTTGTCCGTCGAACGCCTCTCCGTTTGCTCTCCCATTCGCACGTCCGGTGGTGACACTGTACGTTGATTGAGCTTGACTGGACGTGCTCCCGGTCCTCCTGCGCGACACGGGTATGCGGGTGCCTTTCGGCACGTTCGCAGGCGAAATGGATCGTGAATACTCGGAAGGTGGCGAATCCGCGGAATTAGCGAGGTCGAAGGAATAGGGCTGTGAGAGGGCGCGGGCGCGTTGGAAAGTGGGAGGTTGGGCAGCGGCATAGGTGGTCGAGGGAGAAGAATCAGCGGTCCTGGACTGCTGTAGGCTTGGACGTGGGATGGCACTGGGTCTTGCTTGGGAAGTTGAGGGCCCTGGAGTTGCGGCGTAGTACTGGCCTGGCTGGTCTTCGTTCGACGTTATGGAAGCGGCTGAAATGCGTTTGGAAAGGACGGTGCTTTCATCCTTAAGCCCTGGGTAGGATGTCAGGAACGGAGAGTGCCTCATTTCTGAAGGAATGATTTACTCTTGCGCAGGGCAGGTACAATTACCTCGTCCCATGCAGGCTCCCGAGGCAAGGCAGATTGAGCAGTAGCGGTCAAGGCCATGGGCCACGAAGAGAAGGAACGAGAAAGCCAAACAGCGTGTGGACTGCCTTCAAAGCGGAAGAAGAAAGGAGGGAAACGAAGGGCAGCAGGTCGTCGTCGGTCGTCGTTGTCGTCGAGGAAGGCGGAGAGCCCGACGTCAATCAACGCTCAGGTGCGCGCGACTTGACCTAATTGATGGTTCTAGTAGAGTCTTGTGAAAGCGCCATTAGCTCCCCGCTAACGCCCGCTTTGATTGTCATCAATCGACCGATTAGACAGATTCCGCCCGCTAACAAATGGTGTAAATCTCAGTATAAACCTCTATTCTGACCCATCAGCACTCAGAGGTAATCCCGACGCCCGAAGACTCCGGAGCCATGGCTGGGTGCGTGCGGGCCCCGGCGAATGGATAATCACTACACATATTAGACCAGCTGTAGGTATAACTATGATGCGCGGTATGTGAGATGTGAAGATGCATGTAACGATGGATGCGAGATGTGGGTGGTGACCAAAAGGAAAGTGCACGATGATGTTGACGTTGATGACCTCGAAAGCAAATGAACGTAAGAGCGACCGGAACGAAGATGCAGAAGAGGACTAATGAGAAAGTATACAGTTACACAATAGCTAACGCCGCTCCGACCCTTGCCATGGCACTTCGCTCAACTGGTGCCTAGAGGGCCTTCCGTTGCCCGTGGCATTGCGCGCCGTCGGGCGCATTCCGTTCGAACTGCCCATGGAGCCCACAGGGTTGCCGGCCAGCGACTCAGAAGCGTGACGCCTCATACGTTTCGGCGCGATAGCTTTCGCCGACTTGGGGGTCTCGATGCCCTTCGCAAGCCTCGCAGAGGGCTTGAGTGCGGGGGCGAGAGTCGGGACGATCTCCCTCGCGAGCTCCCGAACAAGTACCGCGACGTCTTCCTTGCTGAGCTTGGCAACGATGTCGTAAATGCCGTACTTGTCCACGAGCATCGCGCGATTGGGGTGGACGTCGCATACCGTCCGGAGAATCCGGAGAAGGTTGAGCCGCACAACGGCCTTGCTCGAACCCAACTTGTCGATAAGCCGCTTGAAGAACTGCGACTTCGCGATCCCGATAGTGATGTTAGTGGATATGCGGAATATCTTCAAGAATGGTTCCAAGAGATTCTCAAACGAGTTCGCCTTCGCCGACACGAAGCAGCGGAGGAGGGCATCCAGCGAATCGGGCCTCATGAGTTCATCTTCTATCCTCGCCGTCTCATCTTGCAGCCTAACAACAGTCAGCTGCGCCCGCCTGCGGCTTCCACGGTGGGCTTACCATGATAGAATAGCCTCCAATGCGCTGACCTGGAAGTACGGGTCTTCCAAAAGGCGGAGATACATCGACAAACCGTCATGCTGCCACAACAAGTGTCTGCAACTCTTGCCTGCGCTAGCCAGATCGCAGAGAATCGGCAGAGCGAACTGCTTGAGCGGCGAGCTTGACTCGATAACTCTCTTGAGGCTCGGGATGATCCCTGCCTGTGCCGCTTCCTCTTGCCGAGATTTGTTGAGTCGACAGAGATTGTAGCATGTCTGGAAGATGTGATTGGACATTTCCTAGAGCACAGAGTGAGTACAACAAGCGGGTAGGATATTTCGCCAACATACCGTGCCATAGGGCCCAGAACTCTGCTCATCTAGGATTTTGACTAGGATCTCGATGGCATTGGCGTTCTGCAAAACCTCGAGCAAGTTCGCGTTCATGGACAGGTGCTTGACCGCCTTGAGCATATGCACCAGGTACTCCGGCTGAAGCAGTTCGCAAGCTCTGAGTAGACCTAAGACGTACTACTCAACAACGTGGCATCAATCTGTCAGCAATTTCAGCACTCACGACGAACGACCTTGCGGGTACCAAGAGCGTTCCGGACGTGGATATCCGACTGCGACACCTGACAGAAGACCAAAATGATCTGAATAATCTTCTGTTTCATGTCCGCAGTGGCCTCCCCGCGACTTGTCATGACGTTGAGCAGAGCAGAGGATAAGGGGTCGAGCAGGCCCTCTCGAATGAACATCCTGCAGAAGTCGTTCTTCGTTGTTGGACTTTGAAGCTCAAACACGCTGCAGATGCCGTTGAGGGCGTGGACGACCAGCTCGGACTGGTCGGTGTAATCCTCGTCTAGAAGGTCGACGAGGACCTTCAATCCACGACAGCTGCATACGATGTTCAGTCAAGATGTTTCGACGGATCGCACCACGACTTACGAGATGAACATTTGCAACGTAAGGACGGAGGAATGACAGAGCAGCCTGATGAAATGTGACGCTTCCAAACGGCATTCCGAAGGGTACTTCTTCGACGTGAAACCTATGCCGAGTACGTGAGTCCCGTAAGGCGGCACCAGGATTCTCAAGTCGCATACCCATGACAACCGGGATCCCCCTGAAATACACGTTGAGCGATTACCATGAGAAACGTACACGAGTCACTCACCCAATCAGACAGAAACTCTCCAGGAATCCCATGTCGGTAGTGACCAACTACAACCGAGCGAATCAGAGACGGCCACACATTTGCATGTTGCCTCCCTTACCGCGTTAATGATCTGCAGCAGCTTGAGAGTGACATCGCGCGACGTCCTCGATTCGAGCACCTCCAGGATAGCCAGCATCCCGTGGGCAGAGACCAGTTGTGACTGCATTTCTGGCGTGTCGTGTATGATATTGAGCTGCGCATACTCTCAGCCACACGGACCTCGCGCTAGAGGCTGTATGCTTACTAGCTGGTCGCAGGCATCCCGCAGCTGGAAGTCGGGCGCGGACGGTGTGAGCTCGTCGATAAGTTGAGTGACCGTGTTGCACAATCGTGCGTATTTGTCACGCTGCAGGTTGGCTTCAAGGTCTTCTTCGGCGTACCCTTCGTCGATCTGACGGGGAGGTTGGCGATGAGTAGTCGGTCATACAGGCAGAAGTATACACACCTCTGCGAATGGATCTTCCTCATCGTCATCGTCACCGAGCTATGGGGTGTATGAGTACCCCAACAGGAATGTATATCTGGACCAACTAACCCATGACTTATTAGACAACCTCGTGTTGAGCTGCAGCGTTTGCATCGGGTTCGCAGAGGTGCCGTTGGCCTTCCCGAACACATCCTCATAGTCCTCGTCATCATCCTCTGCATACTTGCCGAAGTCGCTCTGCAGCTGCCGAGCTTGTGATCGGCCGAACGACTCTGAGTTTGAGCCAACGAAAGAGGAAGATCGTGAATGCGCCCGAGCAGAGGAAGGGCCGCTGGTCGATCCAGGGGCTGGAGAAACGATAGGGCTCAGAGACGGTCGCGACTTTCGGTGAGTTAAACTAGGCAGTGGTGCAGTCATAGGCCCAGGCGAAGGAGGACCCAAACCGATGGTCTTGATGTCATTGGGGTGGAAGAGACCCCGCCGGAATGAGTTCCTCATCTTGAGAGAATGTGAGTATATACTGGTAACTACACGCATCTCAAACGTACCTTGAAGTCGGCCACCTTCTCCTCCAACTTGTCATCCTCATCAAATGCGATGTCGGAATAGTCCTCCACTATGGGCGCGATCTGAGGTTCCGGTGCCTTGGACACCGGAAGGGGTACAGTCTTCCCAAGCCCTTGTGGGCTGCGACCGGGGCGAATGGTTTGGGCATTGTCGTCTGCTTCGGCCTTCTCGTCCTCTGCAGGAGGTTTCTCCAACGCTAGTAGATAGTAAGGGATTAGAGACGAATCGAATGGGATATAGCAGATGATAGCATACCATGCAACTTCGTAAGAGAAATACCCTCCTCGAAGTCATCATCCCAGTTGTCTGTCTGTTCCTCGGGTTGCTGAAGAGTAAAGGGCATTGGTAGCGTTTCCCGGATATGACCCAATGCACCAGGGACCGCAGGCAACTTTGGGTTTGGCAAAGAGCCTGGTTTCCGTTGTCCAAACAGCATCGACTGCTGTGGTACGCCGAGGGAAGACGCAGCCTGCACGGAGGCGATCATGTTAGTTGGGGACGGCATTGGAGATAGTGGTCGTCCAGTAGTAGACGTCTTGCGATTGCGCTCAGGATGTTTCGAGGGCCGCGAAGGTGCTATGACGAGGAATCAGTTGACGCAACAGAGAAAACGAAACCGGCACATTGCATTACATTTGAGAGCCTCATTCCACTCTTGTACCTTCAACACGGCCTCGTCGTAGTTGTAATTGCTCGTTGGCCGCTTGCCGACACCGTTCGTGCTCCCTTCCGCGAGTCTGTCGCTCTGCGCACCAGCCATCTGCTTCCTCGCTGCGACCATCCAAGGGTGTCTGAGTAATTTCTTCGCCGAGACACGGAGGTTGCAATCCTTTTGGAAACAGTGGTAAAGGAAGTCTTTGACAATCGGCGAAGCGCCCTCGGGAATGGGAGGACTATCGTCATTGACGATGCGGAACAGTGCTGGCATAGGATCCAGGAAGTGATAGGGTGGCTTCCCTTCTAGTAGCTCGATGACGGTGCAACCAACACTCCTACAGAGATGATTAGCATTGTTCTTGCGAAAGTGACGTCCAAATCACCGACCATATGTCCGACGCGGTCGTCGCACCTGATTGCTCAATCACCTCAGGAGCCACTGGATTCAATCAGTGGTGGAACAAAATCACGTAGAACCGTCAGGGACGCACTCCAGTACGGGCTTCCCACTACCGCGTCGTCGCGTACAGCACCCGCGGCAGTGCTACTGGCGACACCGAAATCCGCCAATTTGACGCATCCGTCCTTGTTCGTCAAAATATTCGCTCCCTTGATGTCACGGTGGATGACACCCTGGTCGTGCAGATACACCAACCCTTCCAGAACCTGCGCAATGTACACACCGACCAGCGTCTCCGGAAACTTGCCGAATTTCTTGCATATGTTATGAAGTGATCCGTTCTCGCAAAACCTAACGTCACAAACAAGGCGTGAGCACAATCTACTGAAAAGCGTGTCAAGCACATACTCTAGGATTATATACAAGTACTCCCGCGTCTTCTCGAACCCTTTGTACTTCACGATATTTGGATGCTAAGAGCAAGGATAAAGTAAGCATCGCATAGTCTCTTAGTCCTCAAGGACAAGGAAGACAGCTTCCGTTTGACGGGGCTCTGGGTGACAGGACAGAGGGAAGATGGGTCCGATAGTAGGACTTTGTGCCACACATAGCTGACGCATAGCTCGATTACAGGAGGACAATGGTGCTTGGTGCAGTGCAAGGGGGAATGTGGTAGAAAAATAAGGACTGTCAGACGCTACAACTCACGTTCAGGTTCTTGAGCAAATCGATCTCTGACTGTAGGATTGATCCAGTGAGTTGAGTTGAGTGTACTCGCGTGCACGCAAGGTGCATACCATGATCTGTCCTATCTCGCTTTTCGGAATATTGCTCAGTTGAATCTCCTTGATTGCAACCGTCTCTCCCGTAGCCCAGTTGAGGGCACCTACCAAGCATGTCAAGAAGGCTTGAACGACCATTGTGGCTGAAGGGACATACGGTAGACTTGGCCGAAAGCCCCCTTGCCCAAGGAGTCTCCCAGTTGCTACGACACATTTGTGAGCATCAAAGCACGCGCCATCCCACGAAGGATCCAGAGACGAACATAAGCATTGAGGAGCTTGTTGGAACCGGAACTAGATGGCGTTGAAGACATGACGGAAGTCGTACTAGGGAGCGTGATGGGTGGCGAAAGAGAGTGATCGGACGTGTCCAGACAAAGCAGAAAGAGGGCGGAGTCGGCTCAGCAGCACCGCTCAGCGGACGACGACAGACATGGACTGTCAGTCGTTTGAGCGGCGAGTAGTTGGTCGGAGGTAGAGCCGTTTAGCAACAGCACTAACCGCCACCAGTGCCAGGGGGCCGTTGCTACAACGTCTAAACCGATATTGGTGTGTCAGGGGTCTCGAATGGCTTCAAGTCCTTGCTTCGATACCTTCCACAGTGCTACTTAGCTCCGTCGACACTATCATTCATGGGGCCAATGCATACTCTCCGTCCGCCTGTGATCAAAGGTGCTTGAGATTTTGTAACAGATTCAGATTAACACCATATCATTCGTACGATCACACAGACAAGCCTCCGCGCGCATGCTCATCACAAGCGCCGGAACGCGTCGCGTTCCATGGCTCGGAGTCGGAGTGAAACCTATCGAATTGCCGTATAATAATCTTCACCAACTTTGACTGCAACCCCCACAATCCCTACACGAACGGTAGCGACGAATCATACAACACCATGCCTCCTCCCTGCCAAGTGTGTTATGAAGACGCGACTCTCGTCTGTTCGGCTTGCAAGTGCGCACGATACTGCTCGTACGTTTCTACATCGGTTATGCGCGACGTATTCGATAGCTGTTGACAAAGTATAACATAGGGAGAAATGTCAGAAGCAGGACTGGAAAACTCACAAGAAAGGCTGCGAGTTCCAGCAGATCCTGAACAGGGTGAACGAAGAGCATGCAGCAGCTCCGCGCGCACGACCAAACAGTAAGCGATGCACCGGTTGCAATGTCAAGTTCTCCAGGGACTATCCATGCGAAGACGAATGTCCCGACTGCGGATATGTCGTCTGCGAGTCTTGTGCGTGCGACTCGAGCAGTGGTGGGTTCCTATCCTCTACCCTCAAATCATTGTCATGAAGTATATAACACCGTGGCCACTATGTAAGGTACCTGCTACTGCCCTCAGTCCAACTTCGGCAGGAAGTACTGCTCGATGGAGCCTAGGTGGTACCATACCGATGGCAATGGAAAGGCGTATTGTGGTGATCGCCACCCGGAGACCTATCCCGGAGAGGAATATCCGGATGACATCTACGAACCGGAGCCAAGGGCGTGTAACAATTGTGGAGAGGTTACCAGGGTCTTCAAGGAGAAATATCGTGACCACACTTACTTCTCCTAACTGCAATGCGAGCTGGTATGTGCCGTTCGCTGATAATATGCGTAGCGCAATGCTAATGTGATCTTCAGTCTCTATTTTCCTCTCGGTCTTAAATGTATACAACTGATTGCCTAAAGACAGTAACGTCATGTGTTGAAGCCAAGGTGTGTTTCCTACCTGATATATTCACGAAACATACCATCTGATCGCCAGTTAGTGTATGATGACATAGCAGTCGTTGGTTTACTTCGAACTCTAGCTTCGAGATTGCACTCACACGATCTGTCCGAATATTCGAGTTCTATCCCAAGCCAAGTAACTGTAATGCGCCGTGCAATCGCGCCAGCACGCCGCGCGATGTCTTAACGCTTTATCCAACACCTGAAAATGCCACACGGACGGATACCATGATGGTACTGTGCCAGTGGTTGAGTTGTGCTACGGTGTGCCATATTCGACTTGAGCGTTGTATCCGTCGAGGGATTCGCCCAGGTGGCTACATCATGATCCAATGACCCCACATGCACATAGCATATCCACTGTGATTCAGTAGGAGGCGCGACGCGTAGACTTACAGGACGCGTAGCAGGCCCACATCGTGTCGGAGGGGGTGTATAACGCGTAGGATCACAGCGTGACGGACGCGCCGACGCGGCAAAGGGATCGTCCCCACTGAGCGTCAAAAGGCGTTCGACCTTGTTCTGAACCACCACCTCCCGGTCCTCCTACATTGACGCTATGCTTCTCCTGTCGATGTCGACGTTGGCGGGCGCGATGGTCATCATAACACTTGCGGCCATCTTCATCCCTGATCCGCCCCATCCACTCGAAGAGGACCGGTGCGGCTTCGCTTTCTGCGAGGTCTGTATGAAGGAGGCTCCCTACACATGTTCAGCCTGCCGGACAACTCGCTACTGCTCGTAAGTATCGTCGTTTGCATAGTACTGGCTCCACTCATGCGTGGTCTAGTCCAAGATGCCAAAGCGCAGATTGGCGTGTGCATCGGCAGTCGTGCAAGATACATCAGTCGCTGAACGAGATGAACACCCGGATAGCCATGACCCCACCAAAGCGACCCCCGCTCGGTCAGTGTACGGGGTGCAACGCCAAAGTCGGCGAGGGCCGCCGCCTCGCGATGTGCAAGGACTGCGGCTACCAGGCGTGTGGCTCATGCGAGTCGCACTACTCCAGAGGTGCGTTCCCCCTGCCCGTGTCCCCGAGGCCCAGGGCCGTTCTCCTGCCATCCGCCTGCGGATCCCGGTCGGCGCGAACGTCACTCGTAACCTCGTGGATAACGGCAGCCATCCCGTGCCCGCCTTTTGATACGTGATATCACCCGGATCCTCTTACAGACGCTGACAGCGTTCTGGGCACACAGGGACGTGCTATTGCCCCAACTCCAACTTTGGCAAGAAGTACTGCCAGATGGAACCGCGCTGGTATCATACCAATGGCCGCGGGCGGGGATACGCCGGCGACCGACACCCAGAAACACACGGTCAGCCTTACCCGAACGAAATGTACGAGCCCGCAAAGCGGGCGTGCGACAACTGTGGGCTGGTCACGAAGGTCTTCAAGAAAGAATATCGTGACCCTTGGGTGTGGCACTGAGCGCTGCGCGCCATCGTCGCATTCATATCTCGAACCCCTCTCGCCGTCGTCATCGAACCTGCTTTCCATCGCTATGCATCTCATCTCTGTACCACTAGCATCTCCATCATTTTCTGCTGTATCTAGTCCACTGACATTCACGCCCCATTATGCTTCTCACGACACTGTACATACGCTCACGCCACGGTTCTCGCAGACACTTTCTCGTATGCATCATCACACCCTCATTAACAGACATTTCACGCATTGCATCGTTTGTATATACCCGACGCAATGCGGTTGTAGTCATACCGTCTACCTTGGTAGTGGCACTGTCTCGCTTGAAGGAGGTCGGTGGACTGGTCACCCAGTGGTTACAAGGTACAGGGACGCCAAGTGTACCACTCACAACAAGCGTTTTCCCAAGCAAAGGCATACATGCGCACGACAAACATCAACAGAGAACATGCTACGGACAGATCATAGCTTTTTCTTGCCTACTAGCGCGTCCTTTGCGCTCTTCGCGGCAGGCTTCGCCCCGACCACCTTCTCTTTCTTCTTCTCAACGCCGGAGACGCTCTTCTTCTGCTTCATCTCTTCTGCGGTCAAGGTCGGAGCAGCAGAAGCAGCGGCAGCAGCAGCCTCGAGTGCCGCCTTGTGCTTGCGCTTCAGCTTCTTCGCAGGTGTGCCGTCCGCACCGGCGGTCGGCGAAGCAGGGGCCTTGTCCTCCTGTGCAGGAGCAGACGAAGGGGTGCTCTCGACCTGAGCCGCGCCCGTAGCATCCTTCTGCTTCCGCTTCCGCTGCTTCTTGCCGGACGGGGTCTCTGCATCCTCCCCAGGCGTCGCGGCATCTGCCTTCACAGCAGCAGGCGCTGGCGTCGCAGGCTCCGGCTGGGTAGCAAGCTTCGAGATGGCCGTGGTCACAGGCGTATCCGCAACACCACCCTTTGAGCGTTTCTTGCGCTTCCCGCTGGCCGGAGTCTCCGCGACAAGGCCATCGGCAGGTGTGTTGGGCGGGTTGGGCGGCACGGCAGCTGCGCGTGTGGCAGGCGTGGCGGCGGCGTCGTCAAAGAAATCGACCGCCGACGCACGCGCCTTCTTCTTGCTAATCGCGGGCGTCGCCGGGGCTGCTGCGTCTGGCAACGTGGTTGGTTGCTGTGCCTCGGCTGGTGTGGCGGACGTCGGCGCAGGGGCGGGGACTGACGCGGTGGCGTCGGACGACTGGGCAGCAGCGAGAGACGCACGAGCCTTCTTCCTCTTCTCCTTCTTTGCAGGCTCGGCGGCGGCAGCGGCCGGGGTGGCGTCGGTGGCTTTTGCAGCGTCCGCAGTTGCTGAGGTGGGTACGGTGGGTGCGGCGGATGATGTGGCGGGAGCGTCAGCGGCTGGTGCAGCGGGAGCGTCAGTCGCAGCTTGGGACTTTCTCCGCTTCCGCTTCTTCTCTTTCTCCGCACCCTCCACGGCGGAGTGAGCGTCAGCGGCTTTGTTCGTATCCTGAACGTTGCCTGCCTTCTCCATGGTACTGTCCTCAGAAGTTGCGGCAGGCGAGGCATCAGCGTTCGATTTGCGCCTTTTCTTCTTGGCAGGCTCGGAAACAGTCGTGCTGGACGCAGCGGCTGGAGCGGGTTCCGTGGCCTTGCCTTTTGTTTTGCTCGACGCGGAAGGCTCTACCGCAGACTTCGCCTTCTTCTTCGGCTGCTCCCTTTCTGCCTCTGCCTCATCGGCCGACCGCTTCTTACCCTTATCCTTCGCGCTCGCGGAAGGCTTGTCTACCTCCATCTCGTCCTCCGAAGCACTCTCGCCATCGCCCATCTCTTCGTCCTCATCCCCGCTCGCACCGGCCACGAGACCCTCCCAGCGACCGCCAGCACCCGCGCTCAGATCGCATTGCCAGACGGGCAGTGCGGCGGACGAGTTGGTCTTGATGAACAGACTCTGGATGTTATCCCACCCACCCTTGATCTGCTTCACCACGGCAGGAAGAGCTGTTTCGAGGTTTGCCAGAACCTGCGCAGGTGTTTGCGAAATAGTGCCAATCTTGACAGAACTGTAGAAGAGTGAATATATGCTTTGGTATATGCTGATCAGAGTGACGTACGTGCACGTTCCCTGGTTTTGGTGGAAGTAGGTAGAAGAGATTGCGCGCTCAAGCTCGCCCTTCAAGTCTTTACGTGTGATGCAGACGGGGATGGGCTGCCTGTAACAAACAGTAAGCAAAATGGCATACATCGTAGTAGCAATGTACGCACTTCTTTGCTTGAAAGAAGGCCTTGCCGAGCAATACGGGAAGCAAGGGAACAACTCGCTCGTCGGCCAGGAACAGCCCATTCTCCTTCAACAGCATCCGTCGCGCCTCGAACGGTTTCCACTTGCCCTTGAGGTGTTTGATATCTACGACACGTGAAATAAATTTGATGCCATTGTTCGCGATGAGGTCCTTATATTCTCGCTGCGGGTCCTTCACAATGAGGCACACTGGCGAAGTACGGGGGTCGACAATGGGGTATTTCAGAGGACTGTAAAGATGATGAGAGTATGAATACGCTCGGGAGGGTCGAAACTTACATCTTCGCGGGCTTAAGCTTCTTCTCCGGATGCATGAGCTTGGTGTTCACGACGAGCCAGACGTTCTGCTCTTTGCCAGGCAAAAGCTGGGTCTCCGCTTTCTTCTCCTCGAACTTGGTTGCGTGACTGATAAGCGCATCGACAGCACGTTTGCACTGCTGCACGGAGACATGTTCGTCGATGAGTGTATCCTTCGCCATTGCGGAGAAGCCAAGGCAGACGGCGTCGAGAGCTGAGCAACTGCAGTGGAGGGCGGCGGAAGCGCGGACATCGTCCAAATTTCTGGCGGTTCACGTGACCTTACGCTCTGTGCTCCGAGATAATCGGAGGACATAGTACCCTCCTGGTCCAAGTCTATGCTCTTGTCCCCAGCGGGTTATGATAGCTACCCTCGCACCCAACGCGCCCTGTCTGAAAGCTGGTCTTGTCTTGATAGTAAGAGTTACGAGACCTTCACTTCACGACTCTAGCCGCATCATGGAGGCGCGATTGATATGCGCCCGGACAAACTGCAACGGGCTCCCTCCAATTGTGCACGTCTATACAAATCACGGATCGTACGCGGGCTGCAGTAGGAGCAATGTTGACGGGAAAATGCAAAATGATCCTCATTATGAGCATACACTGGCCAGTCGTATGACAGTGACACCAATAACTATAACAATACAACCGGAGCCCAAGTATTACACAACTACATCAACGGCAGCTTGTAACTACTATAGCTAAAAAAAACACTAATGCGCCAATGGGGCGAGCCAGTACAATATCAACGCAATAACGTGAACGTTCTTGCAAAGTGATTAGAATGCAACATCTCCGTCCATAACATCGTCCATGCTTCTTCGGTATCCGCCCCAGGGCCGACTGAATGACCGCCAGGTCTTCGACGCGGAGGCCATATGGCGGGTTGGTAAGGGGATAGGGGATGCGCGCTTGGCAATTACGGCACTGGGCTGTGCGCCCGGAGCGGGTGTAGTAGAATTCGAGAGTAGGCGCGCAGTGCGAGTGTGCCCTGGAATACTGAGGGGTGTAAGGGTAAGGGTCGTCCTCGGAGTAGGCGGACGTGTGAATAGGGGGTGATGCTCGAAAGCGCGTGCTCAGAAGAACACTGGAACGACGGCTCCTGCGTTGGTACGGATGACGTTCTGCGAGGTGGATGACGGCTTCGGCTTCGGTGCGTTCTGGGAGCACGAGACGGGGTTGGACGCGACAGCGGACATGGTGATTATGGGAATGGCGACGAAGACTGAATTTGAGAGAATCGGATGCGGCGCCTTTGTATTAGAGGTGGAAGGATGGTAGCGGGGATGAAGGAGGCCAAGAGAGATTATACTGGTCCGAACTCTAGTAGAACCTGGACTATAACCCGAAAGGGGTGGCGGGTCTGCTCGGATGTGAGGAGGCGAATGTCGTTGCGGGTCGATTGCTAGCATCTTGCGCGACACGAGCTACCTTTATACCGCTGAGGACGCTCGCAGCGCATCTCGCCGCACGCCCGTCATGCACAGGTAACCCGCGCAATCAACGTCAAGAGAAGCCCGACTCTAGCGCGGAGTGATGGAGAGAATCACGCCTGCGGCCAGCGCGGAGAACCTGAAGCCACAGATGCCAGGACGAGAAAGCCGCAGTCAGCCTCGAGTGAATAAGGCAGTGTTCACTCCCCTTGCTTCCACGGCGCAAACGCCGCGTAGAAGCCCAAGGGGCGAAACCCGACAATCATGCGCGCCAATCTTCAGGGGTGCAGTGGAGGAAGTGCAGGCTGTGCGAAACGTTCAGACATTGCCCGTGCATATCCCCGGATTACTCGCGATGACTGCTGGCATTTGATCGATTTAGTAGGCGGAACGCTGTGCGGCACGGGGAGGCTCTAAATGAAAGGGGCCGACCGGCGCAACCGCAACGGAGACGTCCTGGAAATAATCTTCGTGAGCGTCAGTGAGAAGCTGTTACCGATGCACCATGCGAAGAAGCTCGGACTCTCCTCAGCACTCCCCCTTGGTGCAAACAAGCTCCCGCGCATGCACATGATGGAATGCCATGTTCTACAACAGGCATAGTGCTCGGCAGGGGTGCCAACGCCGGACGCCAGTGATGATCGGAGGTTGTTACCTACTCCGGATGGCGCTGGGAAGATTTGGGGAAGCAGCGGACCGCAGGCTTCAAAACCTGGAAGACATTCGTCAGATACAGGAGGTCAGTCAGCATTATTGGAGACAGACAGTAATGTCAGTCGCCCAAGACACCAGTTGCGTCCTTCATCAAATGTTTGACATGCTGATCCTGTTAGCCGCAGGTAGAATATGCCTGCCACTTCATCGCGACAGCCCATTGGGCTGTGCGTGCTGTTCACAGCAAGCTTCGTGGTACCTGACGGCAGTAATGAAGTCAATCCAATGTTTCTCTGTGGCATTGCGACATTGGTGAACTAACGATGCAAGCCTGACCGGCATCTACTATGATAACATAGCGCCAGCCTGCAGCTGAGCCCGAGCATCCTTCAAGTGACTACGACGCACCGGCGTGTTCTTGGCATCAAAAGCAATACACTCCAGGTCATAGACTGGTCATAGTCGTGCTCCAGCCCACGTCTCTATATTAGAGGTCGGTGTGTCTTCGACATGAGCGAACGTGGTGAGGCTGGTTGCGACCTGTGGGTCGGACTCGGAAACTGGCAGTCTGGTTCAACTTCGAGTCTGCCCGTTAGTGGGCGCCTGATAAGACCTGAACTTAGCTCCATTAAGTCGAACCAAGTGCCGGGAGTAAGTCTGCTTTAAGCAATTCGAAGTGCGGCCGTTGAACTTCGCACAATGTGATGTCATTATCGATCGTGAGTCTCTCAAGTTACGGCCCCTGGTAATTTGCTGACAAAACAGTACTCATAGTCACCGGGCTTCAGCCAAGAGAACATCATGCTAGCGCTCCTATAAGGATTTGTGAACGATTTAAAGACGTACGTTGTGCCTACAACGTCTAAGCTGGTACTATCATCTCTGCCGTCACCACGAACACCATCATGCGCGCGATTCTCGTCAAAGACGGCAAAGGCCCGGTGGACAACCTCTACCTCGGTGAAGCACCACAGCCTACTCCAGGTGCTGGCCAAGTGCTCGTAAAGGTGAGCTCTCGAGTTCAGATATCAACATGCTAGCGAGGTCTCCGCGCAACTCGCGGCTCACCGCCTCGATCAGGTCAAGGCTTTCGGTCTCAACCGGATGGATATCATGCAGCGCGAGGGCAAGTATCCACTTCCGCCAGGCGCGCCTGAGATCTTGGGAGTCGAGTTCTCCGGTCACGTCGTCAAAGCCGGAGAAGGCGTATCGGAATGGAAAGAAGGCGACGAGGTGCTTGGACTGGCTTCCGGCGTAAGTCACCATTCGTCGCCGTGCTTGACGGTGTGGAGGTTCGAGACATCTGATGCCCTTTCTATAGGGCGCGTACGCCGAGTATATGGTTGTACCACACCGAAATGTGATCAGGAAGCCCGATAACCTGTCGTGGATCGAAGCTGCCAGTATCCCTGAGGTATTCCTTACAGGTGATTACGACGCATCTACTGTTCATGCTGCCTGGGTGCGGCGTTTGGGTTCATCCTTGCATGATGAACTGTAGCTATCTCAGTTGGCAGGAGTACCACCGCGTTGGACCATGATGTTTCCACGCGTCATGAAGCGAGATCCGTACTGACGCATTTCACAGCGTTCCAGGCTCTTGTCGTCCTTGCAGAAGTCAAGAAAGGCGATCACGTCCTCGTCCATGCTGGCGCTTCAGGCGTTGGAATCGCCGTCATCCAGTTGGCGCGTCTGTATGGCGCGTAAGTGTTGACCTATCGCGTGCCAAACCGTCCACCAGCTCAGAGTCATGCAGTACCACTGTGACAGCTACCGCGTCTACCAAGGAGAAGCTTGATATGGTTCTGTCTTTACCACATGGCGCTACGCATGCCGTAAACTATAAGACGCAGGACTTCGCCGAGGAGGTCAAGAAGATTACGAACGGGAAGGGCGTCGACGTGATCATCGACGTCGTCGGCCAGTCTCACTGGCACAAGAACATCGACTCACTGGCCTTCGATGGGCGTATGACGTTGCTCGCGACTCTGAGCGGTGAGATCATTGATTCGTCTACGTTGGCCTGCAGTCTGACAGGTCGCATCTCGACGGCACGCCAGGTGATGAAGTATCCAAGTTCAGCCTCAGGCCGATACTGTATAAGCGCCTCCGTATCCAGGGTTCCACGTTGCGTGCTCGCTCGGAGGACTACCAGGCTCAGCTCATTGCGAGGTATGTCGCGCTCAATCCGATAGGTATCGGGGCTGACATACACTCTGTAGGTTCAAGCAGGAGGCTCTCCATCACATCACGGGTAGCTCTGGCGACGGCCAAATCCGTACATACATTCACAAGGTCAGTACCCTGAGGTAGACCGCAGGCCCATTCCTGAGACCGAGTCCTGCGACATAGGTTTATCCGTGGACGGAGATCCAAGATGCACATCGCGAGATGGAAGCGAACAGCAACAGGTATTCACTGTTTTGTTCTCAACTGAATGCGGGTGGTGGGCTGAACTTGGACGAGCAGTGGGAAGATCGTAGTTGAGGTCGTCTAGGGGCCCCTTGATGGGATACTTCAACTACCTCAAGAATCAAGCAGCACGAAGTCATGATTGTTGTGTTCGTTGTCATTGTACTATTAGGTTTCCTGAGTGGTGCAAGAGGTCCTGCATGCTGGTGAGCGATCTGTAGTCGTCACGTGTACCTACGTTCGACGCACTTACGGCAATCTGTTGCAAGGAAATCTCGGAATATTTTTGTCAGCAGCTCAACGCAATACGATTCTTGTCTATCACGTCTAGTGTGCTTCGACGGATATTTCTGGTGCGATCGAGCGCAGATCTATGACGTCGGTTTTGCTTCGTCCTAGACGACTGTAAGGATTCCGTGCAACTAGCACGGGATCCACAATGGAATGTGCAACGAGCACATTCCGACATTCCGAAAGGGATGGCGCTAATCGCGCCATCCGCGTAGATTACAAACACATGTATTATATCTATGCGAGCGTACGGCGCCCTAGACGTTCGGGGTCTGGGCGCCTGGTGGGTAAGTCCTTTTTTCACCCACCATCCTCACGAGTACGCCGAGCCCAATTAGAGCCCGGTCCAGAGTACTCGAGGAACGGGGCGAAAGGCACCCATTGTGAGTTTTAACACTTTTTTACTCTTCCGAGTAGCGAACAGCAAGCCCGAATTGGGCCCGACGTCACACGTCATCAAGAATCCCCCATCCCACCAACTCGACTTCTATCTCGAGACATGGCGTCTAGAGATTCTCCCACAGGAGAGGGGCAACCATCACGGTTGTCCCCGAAGACAACTCGTCCTCATCTCGCACCTCTTGCCACGTCGGCATCAGGTCCGAGCAGGTCCACCCCCTCGCAACTAGCGGGGGGTTCTTCTCCTTTCGAATTGCTGCAAGCTGGCAGCGCGACGACCTCCAAGAAACCTTCACCTCTCGCTAGCAGAGCAGCTAGCAAGAGCCGGCCAAGCAGCAGAGCCTCAAACCATTCAAATGCGAACAGTGACCGAGGTAAGCGAAGGGCTACCTCGCCCCGAGCATACGGAACCCCACCAGAGACAGAAGAGCCCGCCGAGCAATTAGCTCGCGCGGGTAAC